>PVKB01005098.1:22216-110347 GCA_004027205.1 Ctenodactylus gundi | reverse complement strand
AGAAACCCATATTTTCATTTCCAGAAAGACACGATTATGCTACTCTTGACTCTTAATTCATGTTGTCACCAACTCCTCCAGCAGTGATCTAGCAGTGGAATATTTATTCTGGAGGCTGCTCTCCTAAGAGCTGCTGGATTGGTTCTTCTCTGTATCAGTTCATTGGTGCATGTGCTAAGTAATAGTTATTCCATAGACAGTGAAAGATAAGCTACTTGTACTTACAGAGGCCTAGAGCTTAAAGCAGAGAGGCATGCAGCCCCTACTACAAGTCTTGAAGGAAATCCCTCTGTCCTCAGGTCTCTGAGTATGCTCATAGCTGGAGAAACAGGAAGATCCAGCCTCCTGCCCAGGTTTATCTTGGCCTGCTGATGCTAAGAAGATCTGTGCCAACATTGTCTTCTGTTCAGACAGTCACAGATCTCTGACGGCTCAGCATTCTCTATTGTCCACATCTTTAAGTTCCAACTAGCTTCATAATGATATTCTCTGACTACATCTTGGGGGCAGGGTGCTGTTTTCTTTTCTTCAAATCCTATGGGATCTTGAGCCCTGATTTCCATTCTCCTGCTAATAGATTCCAGGAACCATAAGGCCCCTGAGGGCCTTGAATGCATTAGAGATGAGGACGAAGGAGACTAGAGCTGTATTTGTGTCAGCATATGACCAGAATCTCCCTTGGTAGTAAGTGTGTCTTTCCATAACATAACCAGTATTTTAGTCTCTCATTCAACTCAAAATATTCTCTTTTTCCTTCCATGTTTTTCTTGAAATTGGGCCATGGTTCTGGAGTTCTTACAGGATGCTGAGACACTGGGGAAAATAAGTGGGTATCTGAACTGAATCATCTGTTTAAATGCCTGCACAGAGCTAGGTTCCCTGAGTTAGCCATTACTGCATATTTTAACACCTATTTTCAAATTATAAAAAGAATATATACTATATAAAGAACAATAAAGCTAGGGTTCCTGCCTGAGGCCAGGTGGTCTGTGCTTTGAAGACCTGTTGGAACTTTCCTAGGAAGACTAATGTTGGCCAAAAATATGTAAGAATTGGAGACTGAGGGGATTCCTTGTTTAAAAAAGTAAAAGAAACTAATCCTAAAAGGGGAAAAGGTAGGCACACAACCTTGTTTCAATAGCCGCTTCTTCGAACAGAGAGGGCGAATTTGAGTATAGCTTGACACCCTCTCCTCACATTGCACTCCAACTCAGCGCCCAGGCTCAAGTCCTGACAATGCAGAAGCTCAGGTAAAACTAAAAATCCTTTTTTACTGAAAATGGAATAACACAAAAAACAATGATATTTGGACCACCTTTAAAAAATGAGCGAAAGCTTTGTTTAATTTATGGATTGTTACTGCTCGGTTGGTTCTCTAGTTTCAGCTGGACCTATTCTAAAGATGGTGCCAGCACACTGGGGGAGAACTGGCACAGTGGCAGCAGAGTAGCAGAGTAGGATTTCCTGGAAACCCAAGCAGAGGTAAAGGATGCCACGTGGTAATCAAATGTCCTGAACTAAGCAACTCACCACCAGCCCCATGTCCCTCCCAAAAATAACTGGAGAACATGCTGAGTAGAACTCAGGGGCCTCAGAAGCAGATCTGTGAAGGACCAAGTCTCACTACACGCAGTCACTGTGTTCCCAAATTTAGACTGAGCCTCTAAAATTCTGTAAGAAAACACAATTTTTATGATCAAAAGGTGATCTAGAAGGAAACTGGGTCACTAGGACATTTTCTGGAGTGTCATAAAGAATCAATGACTGGCCCCAGGACTAAACTGCTTCATCTAGCTCGTAACACACAATGCCTCCTGTTGTTCTCTTAAACAAAGAGTTACTCAAGGTAAATCACTAACAAAGATTTTTTAAAATATCAAATTTTTTTCCTACTGATTATACCTCTTCAGTTCTATCATAGAATTTGAAGAATGCAAAGGCATTTGCCCTTCAAGAAAAGAGTAACCTCAGGTCTTGGGCACAGCTCCCACGCTAGGGTAATACGATTTGAAATGGAGCTTGGCTGTTCTTACTCAGTGTGGTTCTCATTTTTCTGCTTTATCAGAAGTGTGGTACAAGGTCTTCTGCCTACTGCTTCCAGAGCAGACACCTTCTTCTTATAATTGCAATTCGCAAGCCTGATTATTTTAAGAGTGAGCCTAGCATTTCTGTTTGATAATTACAGTAAGTCAATGTGTTAAGAACAGGATTCCAGGGTATCAAATTCATCTTTATGCGGGAAAAAGACAGCAATTTAATCTAACTTGCTTAGAGAACTACGAGGTGGGTGGAAGATTATGATGGTAAAAGAGCTAATAATAATAGATTTTTGTTGAGCTTTCAGTAAGCATAGTACCCTGTAGAAAATACCTCATCTATCCCTCATGAGGAGGTACAAAGTAAACCCTACAGAAAAGATAACTGAAATTTTCTATGTATTAAATAACTTTCCCAGTTTACCAAACTAGAAATAGTAAAATGAGAATCAAGTAAGTTTGTCTAAATCTGGCTTCTTCTGTGTTCTGAGAACACACGCATCCTTACTTCTTCACTTCTGCCTCTCTGAAGGAGAGAAGCTCATGCAAAAGCACCACATTCACAGGAACAAGCATCCCCGCTATCGAACACACATGGCCAAGCCAATTCCTTAGGAACAGCGTTCCATTTGCCAAGTAACAAATGCAACATTAAGCTTGCTAATCTTTTGGTCCATTCTCAGATTCTAAGAATATCTATTGTGTTAAAAGCACTGGGATGAAACCCGACTCATGAAAATAATACCTTCAAATGTAATTCTGGCCTTGCCCTTTGGCCTTAACTCGCTTCCAGGATTAATAGATTTTGTGGCATTCTCAAAGCACATTCCATCTTAAAGCCAAGGAGTTCTGCGGTGGAATCCCCTCACCCCCGTAGGATGACCTGTCAGTGCTGGCCTGGCAGAGGGACAGATCTGCAGAGCAGTACCTTCTGCTTCAGGGGACATGTTGTTGCTAGGACACAACTCTGCCCCCCTCCTCAAGGATGACTTGATAGAGGGGGGAAAAAGTGATTGCTGAATAAACTGCAGCTCTTTATTAAACATTATATTGCAAAGATGCATATATATACATATATATATACATACATATATATATATATATATATGTATATATATATTAAAGTAAGCATTTTTATGATCTCAGGGCATAAAGAATAATCAATGAAGCTGGTCTAGTTTTAAAGACAGAAAAGGAAGTATTCTTTACTACATACATTATTTTTCTTCCAAAAACTACGCTGGCCATTTTTTCTTTGGTATTACATAATGGTAGGCTGGGCCTTTCTAGATAAGTGTGCTCACGAATTGAATGAAATACGAGAAAGAGAAGATTCCTGTTCATCCTGGCCAGTTAGAACTGTGGGATTGCATTAGATATGCTATAGAAGCCTGTAGAAGAAGGTTTTGAAAGGTGGGGAAAAATAAAAAGTATTATTTTTAGGCATATTCGGCTTGAGATTTTTATTAGACACCCAAGAGAGGTGATTTTTTTTTCCAAAACGGGGTCTTGCTCTGTAGTCCAGGCTGGTGCTGAACTCACTGTATAGCTCACTGGCCTAGAACTCATGGCAATCTTCCTGCCCCAGCTTAATGCCCAGCATATGTGATACTGGGGAAAAGACCTCAGGGCCTTGAACTTGCTAGGCAAGCTCTCAAATTGCTATGCTATTCCTGCAGCTCATTTGTGAATTTTTCGGGCTTTCTCTTTAACAGCAAGCCACTTAATTGCTCTCCCAAGTACTGAGAGATCACAAGCATGCATCACCACGTCCAGTTATTTTTCTATGCAGTGCTGGGGTATCAATCCAGGGCCTGGCAATTTCTACACAAGCAGTCTAACCACTGAGCTGCACACCAGGCACAAGGAAGTGAACTTGAAAGCTATCTGTGGTTCCATCCCCAGTACAAAATAATAAAGGAACAAATAAACAAAACGGTTCATGGTGGCTGGCTTTGAAATAGTCTGCATTTATCCACATGCTATCTTCTTACTGATGAGAATTGCATTGTTTCTCAAAGTATTTTTATTAGTAGATAGTATATTTTTAATTTGAGTGTTGGCTGTATTTCTTCAGAGTAAATTATAAACCACACACACTTCTATATAGTAGCTATATTATTTCATTTTTAAAATTTTTATTTTTTTAATTTGGAGCCTTGTTGATCCGGGAAAAACATAGAAGGCAGCTCATACAACAATATAGTTTTCATGGACAAACCAACAAATGCAGAGCCCATAAGACCATCCCCGTCCTGTTTGGAGGCTCTATGCTCTCGGTCACTATTCATCTACCCTACTAACCCCAGGTCCAGGTACCAGATAACTAGGAAGAGACCCAAACTCCTAGACCTTTTCACCTGTTTCTAGGAATCTGTGAGTATGAAATTCCTCGTTTGTTACAAAAATTTTTGTGTCTTCTCATCTTACTACACTGGACTAAAACAAATTCTGGGTATTTTATAAATTTATTGTGCATTTTATCTTATATGAGAAGTTTTTACTATGCCAATACCACTGTTTAAAAAGTAGCAAAAAGGCAAAATATCCATCTCTAGATTTTCTTTATTTTTTAAATGTCTACCTAATTTCTTTGGGAAATAGATGACACATTGTGTATGTGTTTTGCTAGTGCAGGAAGTGGTTAAAGTAGATAGTAGTTTGTTTCCATTATTCTTCTTGTTTGGGTGGGTGGGTGAGTGTGCAGTGTGCGCACACGAGTGACCAAAGATGGAACCCAGGGCTTCTGCTCTGAGCTGCATCCCTGGACATTTTCAATTTTTAAGACTGGGTCTCCCTGAGAACTTCAAGTGCCTATGCTGAGCATAAGCCTGTGATTCTCCTATATCAGGCTTCCAGAGTTCTGGAAATACAGACTTGTGCTGGCTTGACATTTTTGCCTTTATTTCTGAGCATTTTTTGTTACTTTATGAAATAATTCATATCTTTCTCCAGTTCTAACATATTTTCTACTGTTTCAGACAAATGTGAAAGCCACTTTCTTCTCACTGCCCTTTTGTATATCCCAAATTAACACAAATTGGGACTTATTGAATGGTTTCTTTGACATTATTTCATTAAAGTCATTAAGAGAGAAAGTAAGTATATTTTTCTCCAAGAAAATGGATATGGAGAGAGTCTGCCTTAGGTCATGTCTTGTAAAATGAAATTAAAGGCAGCCTGAATGTTTGTCTTTTATGAGTGGATTTCTTTATGCTGGCAAAGCCTACAGGCAATTTTTTCTTTCATGTATCTATAATGTATTCTGGTATCACTCACTGTATCACTTTGCCCAAAAACAGTGGGAGAAGACACATTTAGTCCTCAGAAGGTTTTACTGCGGTATCTGAGGACCGATCTGGCATACCCTTCCATGCTTCTGTCATGTCATTTCAAGGTCACTGAAGTGTGGAGTATGTCTCCATAAATAAGTATTCCCCTGTATGTTCTTGGTGTATCATTCTACAAGTAGGAGAGGAAAATCATCAGATTATGTCAGTTTTTAGGTGGTTTTAGCTAAAAATTTTATAAAGTCATAGATTATTAAATATTAATATTAGTAAAATCTGTGTCCATAGCAATTAAAAGTTTAAACTGTCTAGAACTCGTCAAGGAGCACATGCTACTATTTATTCTGGGATTGGCAGTGAACGAATGAAATTAATTACAGCATTATCTTTTTGCTGTTGCTGTTCTGATAATCAATTCAAATTCACTATTATCTTATTTTTGAAAATTCTGTCACATGGCTGGGATTCTCTGTAGGTGCGTCCCAAAGATGCAACCTAAAAAACCTTTAAAATACCTGAAAATTTATACTCCAATTACCTATTTTTTTTTCTCCGATCACAGACTAGTGTATAGAAATGATACTTGGTGTCAGTTTCTAATGAGTTCAGATTCTGGACTCAATTTGTCGTTTGGAGATGAAGACACAAATTAGTGCCTCAGACATATCCCTTCCCCAGCTTGCTCACACTGTGCTCTATAAGTACTACTTGATATGGTATTATCATATCATATTATGCTGTATGAGCCAAAAATAAAGACAAGAGCTTCAGGCAACTGAGTTTGGTAAAGGGGAAGGAGGCCCAGGCTGCTGAGGAAGCAGGAACACAGAGCCAGAGCCGAAGGCATGGGAGTACAGCCGTAGACATCTTGGTGCCTGGGATGTACCTGCCACCTGACACGGGGGAGTAGCTAGAAGAAAACGATGCACTGATGACTTGGAGAGGTTGAGATTATTCTACAAGTTTCGTGTGTCGAAAGCTTTGTTCTCCCTGTGGCAGGGCTAGGAGGTTCGCAGTCTTCTAAGAAGTGGGGCCTGGTGAGAAGACTGAGGCCACAGCAAGCTGTTGTAGGAAGAGAGTAGGGTAGCCCTTGTGAGACCCTGAGTTAGTTCTCTTAAGGGAAAGGTTTTGTAAGAGCAAATCTTGACCCTGAGTCGTTCTCCAGTCTCCTGGCTGGCCATGTTCATTCTGCGTGTGCTCTGCCACTGTGGTGTCATGTGCCATGGCACCCTCTTTATAGCTAAACTGATGCCAGCACCACACCTTTGAATCCGGAGCCCTGAACTAAATACACCTCTTTTCTCACAAATATCCAGCCTCAGGTCTTTCCTTAACGAAAAGGAGGATAATACGACAGTCAACTTTGCATTTAGTTGTAACTTGGTGAAAAGACTTCTCGGTATTTTTGTTTGTTTGGTTGGTTGGTTGGTTTTTTGTTTTTTCTGGCATTGCTTTTTAAGTTATATCAATTCATGTCAAATTCTTGACCAGCTAATATTTCTTTCACTTTCTGAAATTAAACATACTGTAATTTATCAAAATGTTTGTCTTATATACAAAGTATGCCTATCAAGTCCACATCCTGCTGGCCTGTCAATGGGGTAGCCACAGTTCAAGTCAATTAAACTGAGATATGAGACCACCCAGCACAGCTCCCTGAGACACGTGGTAGTTCTTACTTTTTCCTGGCTCTTTTCCTGCTTCCTGTTAACACTGCCCACCTGTGGCAGGGAGAAAGTTTTGCACAAGAGAAAGAGCCTAGCAAAGTTTAATGAACCTTTCCCTTCATAAATGATAAATTGCTTGATAATCCAAAAATTTAAAAATATTTACCTACCATAGCTACAAATTGTTATCATTGCTTGATTAGACCTAAAGACGCAAAATACTATTCATTAAATGTAATAATAATGATAGCTGACATGACTGTTGTTCAAGGCACTGCTCTACTCCATTCCACTTTCCTGAAAACTTTTGAGCAAGTGCTATTACTTCTCTACAACTCACATAAGAACTCTGGTTTACACGGACTGAAGGAATAGCTCAGCATTTAGAGTACTTGTCTAGAAAGCACAAGGCCCTTAACTGAATTCTCAAGCACCACATAAGCCAGGCTGGGTGACACACACCTACCATGTCAGCACTTGGGAGGCTGAGGCAGGAGGATTGCTGTGAGTTTAAGGACAGCCTGGGCTACTTACTGAGTCCAAAACCAGCGTGGACTACAGAGTGAAACCCTGTCTCAAATAAATAAAATAAAAAGTCTGGTTTGCAAAGGGTATCCAAGATGACACGGTATATACCAGATTCCAGATTCAAACCCAGGTCTACACAGCCTCTGAACTCTAATTCTACTTAAAGAAAATGGTTGTTCATTTTCTAAAAGTTATCCCCCAAGTTTATCACACTCCCTTCATGCTGCATCGCAGCCAACACAGATTTTACTAAATTTCCTAAGTGTGCATTTGGAAGCCGTTTGTATTTCTTCCTCAGAAACTCCTTACACATATAAATTATTTTATTGGTTTTTGCCTTTTCTGAGCTCCAGAGGTAACAAGATCAGGTCCACCTTAAATCCCTACTCCATAGAGTCTCAAAGTTCTTAGTTATTGAGTAAAAGGAGTTTTTTAAAATTATTTTAAGTCTTGCAAGTTTAGAATTTTCATTTTGAAATGCATGAAGACAGATGATGGATGCACTTTTGAAATAAATTCTTTCTTTAAAAATATACATTCCTCATGACTTAAAGATGTTAAAATATAGTATTTGATTCCACATGTACAAAATACCTTGCACCCCACACATTTCTAGAGTCCCAGAATATGTTCTTTAAGAAATTATTCACTTGAATTCTCTCATTTTATAGTTTAAAATTGAAACCAATTATGTAACTAAGCCAAAGTCGCATATTTAGACTTAGCAGACCTCGACCCAGAGCTCTGACATCTAGGTTAGTGATTTTTTATGAAGTCCATCTGTTGTTTATTTTAACTGACAGCTTTTCATTTGTAGAAATTTAAATTCAAGGGAGTTTTAAGTGAACAGAAAAAAATCCTGAGCCTTGAGAATTCAGAAAATCTAACAGAAAGTCAACACTCATAGAATTCAAGGAATGAAAAATAACAGAATATATTGATTGGATTGTTAGCTGTCCTTAAGGTATTCAATTTAAAAAAAAAAAAAAGAAGTGTGGAAAGACCAGGTACTTGATGGGAATGTTAGCAATCAAGTCAATATAAAGAAATGTGGCTTTCTTTGTACATAGAAATTTTCTTTTTCTCCTTTTTGTCTTGCATTTATCATCCTTGTTTCCTTCACATTATGATCACGATGGCATTATGTTATGTAACTGGAAGTCTTTCATACACACCCGGGTCACATGATGTGGAAACAGACTTCCTGGCTTATCTGATAGCTAAGCAAGAACTCTACTGTAAATCATACCAAGACAACTATTTCACTATGTTCTAAGGGCAACAGAAACCCACACTATTCCCCCAAGAAAATCTTTAAAAACTTATAATAATCTCCTATATTTACTTACAATGCATTCATAAACAATGAACTTAGTCTGAATGTATGAAATATAAACAATAAACATACAAGTTATAAAGGTGTAGTAGCTTTGGTGCCCAGAGAATCCAGCACTACACCAAATTTTGACACACTTTTTTTAGTGACATATCTTAATGAGTTGTACATCTTTTTAAAATTTGTTCTTTTATTTTGCAGTTGGTTGGCATTATGCCAAGCATCTTACTTCATGCAATTGCCTAACTTGTTATGTGGAAGAGACTCAAAAATATAGAGCTAAAAAATAGAAATTAATGCTGTTATGTAGCTTGTTTGTTGGAGGCATCTGGACTATAAGTGACTCTTTCCATAAATTCATAGATACTTGGGAATTTCGATCTTCGTTGCCCTTGCTTAATTAATAGACGCATTCCAGTCTCATGAGAAAAAAAAAAGAAAAGAAGCACAAGGAAATGAAGAGCAAGTAGCTTCCTCTCAATAATGGGACCGGAAAGGAGCAGTACATCATGGTCAGGCCTTGCTGCACAACTAGACTGAGGGACATAATCCTCACCTGAGTTTAAACTCAAGAAAACCTATTACAAAAACAAAGTTGGGGAAAGTGAACACTGAGAGACAAATAGCAATTAGAGAAATCTTTCATTTCATGTATCTGGAGTGAATAGATAACAAACATATTTTCCCAGTTTGACTTTTTCCTTTTTTTTATGTAGCTCACAAAATCTTAATAGTCTTTGGCAACACTTTAATTGACAGTCTATTTATGGCAATAAAAGCTAACAAAAATTACAGGCATTTCATGTGCACTGCTTACATTCAACTGGGCAATTAGTATTTAGTTGGTGTTAATAAACTTTCTTAAGCCTTTTGTGATTCCTCACTAAAACATCAGACCTTTGCAGCAATCGATGATGCAAATTTTAAAAATTGCACTGCCCAATTTTCTAAGCAACTTTCTTTTCAGTTAAGCAAAACAGAAAGCTATATTTTGTTGTTGAATATCCAACCACCAATTCAGTTTTATCCTGGTATTTTTTTTTTTCACTTTCCAAACTATAAAAGTCCATTTTAGATTAGATTCCTTGATGTTTCATCCCTAAATCTGCCAGTGCTTCTCTCTAGTGGACATGTAAGATCTAAATTTATGTTAAGAACTTGATTTAGAAAATCTGGAGTTGGGTGAAGTCTCAAACTGAAAGGTATCCAGTAAGGAATTAAAAATGAAAAGAGCCACTGGGATAAACACGTGTGGAGCAAACCAAAATGGAACTCTAGGCAAGTTGAGAGAGATGGCTCTTAGTTTTCCTGTATAAGCATTGTTCATAATATCTATTTTGAAAACACACAACGCATCCATGCCCTCTTCCCCATGCGACCTTTTTATTCTGGGGACCCATTGAAGTGGCAGTCTGATCTATCTTTGACGTATCCCAGCTCTCTACAGTGCCTTACGTGATCTCTAAAACCTGGCCTGAAGACAGTGTAGAACCTCTTTCAATAGTTCCATAATGGGAGTATTATTACCAGCGCAATGTTATAAAAGAGGAAGTGGAGGTTCAGAAGGTAAAATAACTCTTCTAATTCGTAAATTCATAAATAGAGTAATAAACACAAGAAGTAGCAATTAGAATTTAAACATACGTGTGCATTTTAAAAATAATTTGTTGTGTTTTTCTATCTATACCAAGCCCAAGATTTGTCAGTCTTCTGAGTCACTCTTCTTGTTCAGCTTCTCATTCAGTTAACACATCTTATTTTTTTTTGATCTGTGTTTTTTTTTCATTTATTCTCACTTCTCTATTACTATTCCCCAAAATGGAGATTTTTCTCACTTCTTTCAAAGAGTGTTTTTATTTCTAAATATTGTTCAAGCTAGCCCCAAGTCATATTCCACTTCTAATCCATCACGCATATTACTATCTCAGTGATTTCATTTTAATAATATACACATTCTTGTCCTTTCTGCTTTCTGCTTAAAGTATTTTTTTTTTTTTTTGAGACAAGGTCTCGCTATATACCCCAGGCTTATCCTGAGCTCACAATGTAGCCCAGGCTACCCTTGTACTTGGACTCAAGGCAATCCTGCCTCAACCTCCCAAATGCTGAGATTACAGGCATGTGCCACCACACCCAGCTTCATGTGGTACTGAGAATAGAACTCAGGGCCTTGAGCTTGCATGGCAAATGCTTGAACTGCCGTGCCACTCCTCCAGCCACTTAAAGTCTTCATTGGCTCTCAACAGCCTCTAAATTATGTCCAGAATCTTAGTTTAATATAAAGTATATTCAAAAATTCACCTTCCCTTTGTGTCCTTTGCTCCAGTTCAACATCAACCATGAATTGCTCTACCAATTGCACAGGCCCCCATCCCCAGAAGCAAGATTGTATGTCCCATCATCTAAGCAGTTCTCATCATCAACTTGAAGAAAAGTCTATGATGCTGTAGTTATACAAAAATATATTTTTAAAACATAAAGCTTTTATAAACTCTATTTTGGTGGCTATGGATATTTGTATTGCTATAATTCTCTTCACAGGCAATGATGAAATACAAAAACATGCTGCTTTACTGTAATTCTACAAATATACCGGCTATAAATGAGTGGGAATTCTGTTTTCTCTTTCAACAGTGGAGTTGGATCGCCCTCATGCTTGGCAGAAAGAGGCCCTTCCAAAATAAGTGCTGTATAAAAAGGTTTATCTTGCCCCTTAGAAGGCATTTATTTTGTTTTGTAGAATTGTCAAATGTCAAGCCATGACTACAGCTTGATGTAATATAATAAATATAGTTGTTGTTCCTTCTTTCACTCTTCCTCCCCTTTTAAATTGCAGGCAGAGCCACCATCTGTCTTGTTATAACAGATGAAACGGAGTAAAAATGGTGATGAAAAACCACAAGCAGAAGTTTTAAGAAGCTTTGTGTGGTTTTACAATTTCACTAATGGCTAACGTTAGGGTTTGAATCTGGAACATCCTCCCAAAGCTTCTTGTGTTTGGATGGCGATTGGCTCAGGTGCCATTATCCATTGATAATGTCATGAGCTATTAGGAGGTTTGGGTCACTGGAGGCCTGCTCTGGAAGGGTGTGTTTTCCTTGCTACCTCTGCCCATTGCATTCTGCTTCCTGTATTGCTAGATCAGAAACAGCCTTCCTCTCTCTAGGTCCTCAGCCATGACCTTCCACCTGCTGGCTGGCTGGAGGCAAATGGACTGAGGCCCCTGAAATATGAAACAAAATAAATCTTTCATCCTTTACATTTCAAAAGTTGGGTATTGTGTTCCAGGGGCAAGGAAGTGCCTAATACAGCTGGACATAGGCTTGATTTACAACTGTACTCCAAGAGAAGAGGGTGTGATCCAGCGTTGTGGCCGCTCTGCAGCTAATACATAATGACAGTAAAAGAGAATGCTTTCTGTTTAAGCTTTTTGGCAAGCCACCAAGATTTTGAAATTATTTGTAACTTCAGCTTTTCTTTTAAAAAGTAGATGGCACAATCAGGGTTTCACACTTTCCCTGCTGTAGACTCTATTATGTAGGTTACTTATACATTTTCACCTAAAATCATTTAAGCATTATTTATTGGCTTTCATACACATCGTGGAGGAGCCTTGGCCCATGTATTCAATATTCAAAAGGGCTGACACTCAAAAATCTCAGGTTTGGAAGAGATTGAAATGTCATTTGGCCCAATTACCTGTACACCACTAGTCTAATCATTTCTTGGTCATTCAAATGATGTTCATAGGTTATACTTTAAATATCTCACCACAGTGGTTGCTCTCATTTAAAAATAAAAGCGTTTTGTATGGTTCCTCTAAACATCTGTTACTGGTGTTTGTTATTATGCAGTAATTAGAGTATACTTTGATACTTTGCGCAGACAGCTTATCATTTCCTTTTTTCTAGACTCTCTATTTCTGTACAACTAAACACATATTAACTTTTTGACAGTTAATCATATGGTACAAAGAGAATAGTCAAGCAAAATTTCAATTTTAAAGAGAGGAATGGAAATAAAGTAGAATTGCAAATATGAATAATATTATCATACTGGATGCAGATGAGAATTTTTGCCTTAGGCAAAACCACTTCAATGACCTTAGTAACATTAAATGAATATGTCAACCCCTCATGTGTTCTCAGGTACTTGTCTTTGATTTCTCCACCTAAATAAACTTCATTCATGCATTCTCCTCACGGACGTAGATGTTCAAACCAAAAACCACATACAACCTTCGCTATCCCTACACAATGATTTGTCCACGTATTTGTTTTCCAATGGCATTTTAGGTTCTTTTATTGAACCACTTGTCTCACACATCATATCTGTTTATTTATGTCTTTAAGGATAGATTAAAAATTTAATTTTATGTTGCCCTGCACTTTAATTTATATATGACTAACTGGAAGTATGGTGCGCACCTCCAGTCCTAGCTCTTCAAAGTTTGTGGCAAGAGGACCACTGGAGCCTAGGAGTTCGAGATCAGTTTGGACAATATAGTGAGATCTCATCTGAAAAGAAATAAAAAAGCATAATTAACATTTGTTTATTGCTTGCTGCAGGTTAAATATCATATTAATCACTACAGATACATTATCTAGTTAATATAAACATCTATAATATATACCACACACTGAGAGATAATTTCTTATTCTTCCTCCTCTTCTTTTGTGCATGTATGTGTGTGTGCAGATGTGTGTGTACGTGTTTGTGTGTACGTGTGTTTTGTGTGCTTGTGTATATATGTGAAGACACTGCAAAGAAAGTAAGGAGTTGTAGGGACTGGCCATAAAGGAGTAGCGAAGCTAAACAAAATAAAACAAGTAGGATTCCTAGTAGTTTCCTTATTGTTCAGTTTCCCAAGGCAGGTAAGAAGCCTTAGAAAGACTGTTCCCTTTACACCCTCCCCCAGAACTCATTATAATGACTTTGTGAAAACCTGTTCTAATAAATTAAAATATGTTATGTTCTGAAAATGGCTGACAAAATTTAAAATGGAATCAAATAGCATAAACTTAACAACGTTCATCATTTATTGAATTAATGGTTTAAAATACACTATGTAAAGGAAATAATCAACACTGTAAAACAGAACCAACAGAATGGGAAAAAATATTCACCACCAACATCTCAGATAAGAGGCTCATAACCACAACATACAGGGATCTGAAGAAATGTAAGCCCCCAAATTCAATAACCCTATTGAAAAAAATGGGCAAAAGAAATGAAGAGGCAGTTCTCAGATGAAGAAGTTCAAATGGCCAACAAATACATGAAAAGATCTTCAATGTCCTTAGCCATTAGAGAAACGCAAATTGAAACATAGCTAAGATACCATCTAACTCCAGAGAGACTGGCCTATATCAATAACTCAAACAGCAATTAGTGCTGGAAAGGCTATGGAGTAAAAGGAACCCTCCTGCACTGCTGGTGGGAATGTAAATTGGTACAACCACTTTGGAAAGCAGTATGGAGATCTCTCAAAAGACTGGAAATAAGTGTCCCCTTTGATCCAGCGATACCTCTCTGGGAATATTCCCCAAAGAATTAAAAACAACACATAACAGAGATATATGTATACCCATGTTCATATCAGCTGGACTATCAATAGCTAAAATGTGAAAGACACCAAAATTCCCCTCAACAGACCAATGGATATACAAATTGTGGTATTTATACACAATGGAATACTATGCATCTATAAGGTCAGATAGGTTAAAGACTTTTATAGGCAAATGGAGGCAACTTGAGAACATCATGCTTAGTGAAGTGAGTCAGAAGCAGAAAGTGAAACATGGAATGGTCTCTCTGATATGAGAAACCCAGATCACAATTATCTCACAGAACCTAATGTGGAAAATAATGGGGAGGGGGAGGGAGTGGGCAGGGGGAGGGCCAACAGGAGACAGGGAAAGTTCTTAGAACCTTGCCAAGATATGTATGTGCACAAAATGCTCAAGATCACTGTAAACCTCACAATTTGCACTTATACATTTCAATAAAATGGGGGAAAAATACACCGTGTAAATAGAAAAAAAAGATAGTTAGAAATGTTTTGACTGATATGAATGATTGAGCATAGAAACAATATAGCTATGGTCAAGCAAATGTAGGAACTCTACAGAGGAAAGGAGTAACATGCAGAGATCAGAACTGCTATAACCTGATTGTGTCCCCCAATTCCTTGCTTGATGCTGTGGGACTTCTAAGGAAATACAGTGAACTTAAGCAGTCAGGGTATAGCTCTGACCCAACAGAATCAGAACTTTCATAATAATAGAAACCAGATAGCTATTATTTTCTCTATACTTTTCTCATCCTTCAGCCCCTCCACATGCATCCATGTGCTCACATTGAGGAAAGATCATATGAGAATATAGTGAAAAAGTGAGAAGAACCTTTCTTACAAACCAGGAAGAATATACCAGAATTGAATTCGACAGAACTTTGATCTTGGGCCTACAATCTTCAAAACTATGAGAAAATCAATTTCTGTTGTTTCGTCCATTCAATGTATGGTACTGGTTATTGTAGCTGAGAAGACTAATCTCAGGACCTTGAAATTGGCAAGAGGTAACTAATGCCCAAACTGCATAGTAAAGCAAGTAATCAGTATCAGAAAGCCACACGAGCACCCACAAATCCTGGGGCTGAAAGAGACCACTTCAAGGAAGCAGAATGTAGAATTTCTTATTGCAATTCCTGGGTACGGAACAAGAGCAATTGACTTCCAGGGAGTTGAAGATGAATAATAATAACTGGAAACATATATAGCATTTTCCACACACCACCGGCGTAATGTACAAGTGGTCCAAAATTTATAATCACATTGGCAAGTAGCAGTACAGCCATAAGTATTTCTGTGCAACTGAACTTCTGTTGCCCTTGATCCCTCCATTGTGCTCAATAGAGGAAAACAGTTAATCTTGCCATGGCCCATGTCATGATACATCGGTTCCCTGACCTACTTACCAAAAGCAAAGCCACATCCCTGGAAAGGCTGCAGAGATTATTACCACCATTGAGCACTTGAAGGCTACAGAGGAGGTGATTTCTACCACACTACATTCAACTAGTCACTTGGTCTGTGTAGATAGACAAAGTTTCCAGAATGACAGTGGATTCTCAAAAGCTGATCTAGATGTGACTCCAACTGCCGTACCAGATGTTATTTTATAGCTTGAGCAAATTAACACAAACACTGTCAAGTGCCCTATGATTAGTTGACATGATTTTCAGTTATTGATCTAGTTAATGATTCTCTATTTCTGCCATTAATACTCACCAAAAGCTGATTGCTTTCAGATGGCAAGACCAGCAGTCCACATTCACGGAACTACCTCAGGGATGTATCAACTCTCCAAGCCTATGCATAATTTACTTTGCAGAAATCTTGACTGTACTTTCCTTGAATAAAACTTCACATTGTTCATTACATTGATAGCATCATACCATTCGAGTTAGTAAACAAAAAGAACCAATATCCTTAAATGTGTGAGTAAGATATTTACATACTACAGAATGAAAAAACACACATGCAGGGACCTTCTATCTCACTGAAGTTTCTAGAAGTCCAGTGCTTTGAGGCAGTTTATGCTACTTCTAAGATATCTTTTTGAGATATACTTAGAATGTCAAAAATGTCTCTTCTAAGATAAAGGTTAAGTTGGTGCACCTGACCCAGTTTAAAAAAAAAAAAACAGGAGCAAAATGTTTGGTGTGGCTCTATGGATTTTAAAGACAATATGTTCTCCATTTAGTGTGGTATTTTATTTCACATGTGACCTGCTAAGCCTCTAGTTTTGAGTGGGACCCAGAGTAGGAAAGGACTCTGAAATAAATTAATGCTGCTTTTCAAGCTTCTCTGACACTTGGGCTATATGATTCAGTAAATCCAATGATACTAGAAGCATCCGTTATAGATGCTCTTGGGAGTAGTTTTTAAATGTAAATTGAAAAGCTCTAGAATTTTGGATAGAGTCCTACCATCCTCCACAGATAAATACTCCCCATTGGAGAATCAACTTCTTGCTGCTTGGTCATTCTAGTAGAGACTGACATTTAACCAATAGCCATGAAGCTACTATGCAACCTGAGCTGTCCTTCATGAACTAGTTGTTATCTGGCCCACAAAGCTAGAAAGCTGGATGCGCACAACAGCATTTCAGAATCAGATGGAAGTGGTAAGTATGTGATGGGGACTGAACAAACTTTGAAAGCACAAGGAATTTACATAAAAAACTGACACCCCCTCCTTCCTTACCTTTTTTCTCCTAAACTGCATCTGTGACCTCACAAGGAGCTCCCTGTGATTAGTTGACAGTAGAAGAAAATGATTGAGCTTGGTTTAGATGTAGTTCTTCAAGATGTACATCACTGCCAAAACCTGGACAGCTGCAATGTGCCAGCTACATTCTACTCTATTCATGAATGGCAGTGGTGAAGGTCAATTCTCCAAGTGGGCTGAACTGCAACAATACACTTGAAGGAGAAATAGCTAGTACAGGATTAGGTGTGGATTAATGAGCTGTGTCAAATGATTTGGCTGGATGATTGAGGATTTTGAAGGAATAAAATTGGAAAATTGAGGATTTTCAGTTCATCAAGGTGGTCCTGGCTATCGCCAATTTGAAGTGCCCATTGTGCCAGTGACATGCCAGCACTGAATCCCTGATATGGTCCCATTCAACAGTATGATCAGCCAACTATGTGGTAGCAGATTGACCACATCGGACCATTCGTATCATGGAGGAGGCTGCATTTTGTTATTTACATAGTAGATATTTAATTCTGGATGTAGATTTTCTTTCCCTATATGCAATGATTCCAGCAAAACTACTATCAGTGGGCTTTCAGGATGACTTATCCAGTGTCATGGTATTCCACACAGCATTACTTCTAATTAAAGAATTCATTTCACAATCAAAAAAATATAATGATGGAGCTAGGCATAAGGGACTTATCAATTGTAACGACTTGTCCAACCTATCATGATTAAGTGGTTGTTAAAGTAGTGAAAGGGTCTTTTGATGACCAACTTAAAAGTGTCAGTGAGGTGAAATTACTTTGACAAACTGAGGCAAAGTTGTCCAAGAGGCTGTTCAATTGTCCCTCAGTATCTATGGGGGATCTAGTTCCAGAACTCTTCGTAGATATAAAAATCTGCAAATTCTCAAGTCCCTTACGTAAAATAGTGTTGTGTTTGTATATAACCCACTCACTCATATACTTTAAATCTCTAGATTGCTTATACCTCATGCAATGCAAACGCTACATAAAATAGTTATCATATTTCATTACTCTAAGAATAATTGCAAGAAGAAAAAGACTATACATGTTAAACAAAAAGGCAATTTTTAAAATTTTCAATTTGCTGTTGGTTGAACCTATGGATGCGGAACACACATATATGGTGGACTGACTGTTTAATACTGTCCGTTCTTTGAGTGAGTATCTAAAATTTTGCACTATTTATCTCATTGCCAGGATGCAAGGTCTAGGAATTAAGGAATGGAAATGGGAATATCACCATTCACTATTACCCTTAGTGATCCACAAGGAATTTGTACGGAAAACCTTAACTTCCTGTTCCTATAAACGTGTGCTGTCTGCCTAAAGGTTTCATTTTCAAATGCAAGAATGCTTTTATCAAGAAACTCAAGGATTGCTTTGAACTGGAAGGTAAGACTGCCACCTGGCTACTTCGGACTCTCTTGCATCTAAACCAAAAGGCAAAAGAACAATTTACTCTGTTGACTCAGAGATTGATTCTAGTTACTGAGAGGAAATTGCAGTGCTCTCTAGGATGGATGCAAAGAAGAGTGAGAACAGCATGTCCAGAATACAGGAGATTCCATGGAGGGCCTGCTAAATATTGGCATGCCCTTTTAGGTCAATAAAAAGTTACTACAAACCAATCCATGTAAAATCACTAAAAATGACCTGACTTGTTGTAAATAATTAAAAGAGAAAATTAAAGTGAGATGGTAGGAAACAGGGTGGTAGACTTTGTGGAGCTGAGTTGGAGGTCTGGGGTAGGGGATGGCAGAAGCACGGGAAAGGAAAGGGAAGCCAAAACGATACAATGTGTATGTACACCAATTCCCCAAAGTGAATATAACTATTATGTATTGCAAGCACATGTTAATAAATATAATTTTTATGGTGTAAAAAAATGAAGATTTGGAAAACTTTTTTCCAAGTAAAGAACCATGACTAGCTGAAACACTTGCATCAGGCAAAACGAGTACAGAATGAAAAGAAAAAAATGATAAAAAATGATTTAAAAAATGACTGAAAACAACATAATCATCCCGTAGGTGAGAACTCTAGCTGTTATGAGCATTTCTTCTTTATATTTTATGAGTATGTGTCTGTGCATATCTTTATTTTTCTCTTTTTAACTTTCATGACAAGATGTGTTGACTTAATATAATATTTTACTAAGAATAATTCTTTGTCACAGTAGTTAAATTAAGGGATGTTAAAGGAAACAGTAAATGTCATGCAAGGACTGGGAAAGGGGCTTGTACATTCTCAGTTGTTCATAGGATAGTTTTATCTTGCTAGGAATCTGGGATCCTCACATAGCTATTGTCCTTATTTGGAGATTAAATACGATTTAAGAAGATGTGTAGTGGGTGAAATATTGACAAGTGGTTAACTGTGATTGGTTAATTTTAGGGTCAACTTGACTTGGACATAGGGTACTCAGATATTTGCTTAAATATTATCCTAGAAATATCAGTAAAGGTGTTTCTGGGTAAGAGATTCCCATGTAGCAACAGGCTGATTAAAGCAACTAGCCCCTCCCAATGTTGGTAAAGCTCATCTGATTTATTGGAGTCGTGAGTAGAACAGAAGGAGTAAATAGGAAAAGTTTACTCTCTTCCTGACTGCCTTGCTGAAACACAATTCTTCTTTCTTCTAGTTTCTCTGGAGATTTCTGATAAATACAAATGTTTAGAGTCATTTTTTTCATCCATTTCACAATGTACTTTGGGTTATTTTCATGTGCAAAATTATTAGGCTCCATACTTCTCTCAAGAATTTCCCAACCCTCCCCACTTTTTTTCTTTGCGTGCCTACATACAGAAGACATAAAATCCTAACTCTACCAAATTCTACTTATATGACATTAAATTCTCAGTTCCTCATTGTCTCACCTTTAAAATCAAGATAATAATATTGGTAACCTCAAGGGTTGTAGTGTGAATTAAGTAAGACGGAGCATGGGAAGGTTTGGAGCAGATTTTAGTACACAAGAAATGCTCAATATATACCAACCATTGTCATTATAGTGGAAGAGAGTTTAGTAGAAACTCTTCCACATATTTTGGTAGAATATGAATATAAGGTGGTGGGAAGTAAGTACTCAAAAATTTAGAGGCTCGACAAGTCAGTAAAATCTTCAGAGTTCTGTGGTATATTCATTAAGCTGCTCTTTCCAACATGCAAGACAAAGTTGTTTTATTTTGTTTATTAACCTCTGGTCTTTTTGGTGCTCATTGGTCCTTTCTTGTCTCCTAACTGGTGACGGCTTGCTCTCTGATGTCTGATAGTACTTTGGATGGAGTGATTGCCACAGACACCACGTTGGCTCTCATGGGCTTGATGGTTGTTTGAAATTTAGATGAATCTTCTCTATGCTCCCTTGTTCTGGGTGCTTTACTTGCAGCTTTTGCTACAGAGCTATGTGCCTCTGTGAAGATGACTTCTTAATAAACTATTTTTAGTATTACATCCAAGAAGTTCATTTTATACTGTTTATTCTGCCCTATTCAGCATTTACCTTTTACTATAGCTTTCCTCTGTTCCCACAGTGTGGCTCTAATGAGCCAAGCCAAACATTTTTAGAATTCAAAACAAAGTAACTTTCCTCTTAAGGTCCTAGAAAATCAAAAGTTCTTGGATTTCAGACTGTGATGCTTGATGAGTGTTTTTAAAATTCCACATTGATTTTTAGACAAAACTTCTTTGTTGTACACTTTACCTGTCTTGCTCCTGAGATAATAAATATTAAGTCAGTGGGTGGAGAATTTTGGGCAAAAACAATCTCCCTAAGAAAGAAAAATTCAAATAATGAAAATCCATCAACTATGAGAGATTGATCTGATGTGAAAGATATGCCATGTATCTGCTTTAAACACAAAGAAACACTATGCAAATCACAAAGCATTGTTTTTTAACTTATTGGTGAACTCAAAGCAAAGGCCCAGGTGCCAGAAATCAGTGAAACTTCACGATCAGAATGATGAGCTATAGTTTATAAATTTATCAGGATGAAATACAGTCCTTAAAAGCAGTGGACAAAAATTTTAATGTTGCATAAGGAGACAAATTCATGTCATACATGGCATGTGTCAATGGCTGTGGAGTTGTGATGGCTCCATAGAACTGAGGGACACTATATGCTGCTTTTGCCAACAATTTTTCAATTATTAAATAAAGATCAGCAACAAAAACATCAAAGGTTGCTTTTCATCCAAGACCACAGGTGAAAAACTGTCTTAAAGATTTCTAGGATGCTAAGTTAACACCAAACACGAAGCAAAAATTCCTCTTTAGCAGAGAAATAATCTAAGCAAACTAAACAAGCATTAGATGTTTTAACAATAACAATAATATAGTATGGTATATATGTGGTAGCATGGTAGCGTTTTAAGATTATTTTGTTCTTTCAAAAGAAATGGATGTTAACTTTAGACTTTGTTAAATGTCAGTTTAAACATTTAGTTTACCAGCAATACATAAAAACATTTTACTCATTTATAATATTGCTAAATTCTATAAAATAAGCAAATCCTGTGGATTACCATGAAAAATCTTACCAAAAAATTGGACAACAAATTTACAGAAGAATTATTAAACCTTTTTAAGGGCTAAAGTAGATAAAGATTAAATACTTATGAATAGATAAATTCAATATTATATCAATATAAATTCTCCTCCAAGTTAATCTATGAAGACAATGAAACTGCAATTCAAATCCCAGTAGGCTTTTCACTGAATTTTTTGCAAGTAATTAATTGGGGTGGAAGAGTAAGAGGTTTGAAACAAATAATGTAGTATATGCTTTTGGTCATAAAGCTGTTTAATAAATTTGAAAAACTTGGCAATAGATGGAGTCAAATGAAAACCTTGGAAACAGATCTTGGATAAATGACACTTTGATGTGTAATGAAAATATAATAATCAATCATTGGCAAATGATGGATTACTCAAAGATGTTGCTGAAATTCTTGATACTTTGCTAAAAAGTAATATACTCTGCAAAATACATTTAAAATAGAAAAATTGCTGAATAAAATAATTCTTAAAGAAAATAAATTCAGATTTTTAAAATTGGGTACATCTTGTATGTGAGGTTAAGGATTTTGGATTTTGACTGAAATGAGGGAAGCATTCAAAATATTGAAGAACTCTGAGATTGACAGTGGATTGTAACTTCACCCACCGTTCAGTTATGAAGTTTTACTTCTGGTTCAAATCATTATATCCCTGATGCCTTGTATACAAGCTCTTAACCTAGCATATGAGTCTGTTTTACAAATCTGTTTGTATAACTATCAAAGAAATTTTCTTTTCGCCTAGTAGGTCCCACAATACTCAAGATTGTAATTACTCTTTGGCCCATGCCAAAAGCTCATCACCAAAAAATTTGATGGCTTCTACATTCCATAGAGTATTCCTGAGGTTTGTGTCATTGCTAGTGTGCTGATTGACCTGGTCCGCAACAATCCTAACCTCTCCCAAACCTTTTAGTAAAATGCTTGAATGGCAGACAGTGGGAAATAAACCACAAAAATTCAAAAGCCTAATACTTTTTAAAGAAGTGTGTTAACATATCCCTTCCATGGTGAAGAGTGAGTTTTGTATCCACTCTGCCTCATTCCTCAACAAAATTTGTTGGCTTTTTGGATTTTGAACGTAATATATACATGCATTTCACTGTGATATTTCAGCACATTTACTGAACAACTCTAAAGCTTGCTGTTTTGAGAGAGATCTAGAAGAAATGGAGGCTCTGGAATATGCCAGTGTGCTGTGCTCGCCGCTCTGCCCCTGGAGTCACAAAAGTCAGTGGGTATGACAGTGGCAGGAGCGGTGTGAGAAGATGTGAGTGCCGAGTGGGATCTGTGATGTCGGCTTATATGTGACTTACAGTACAATATTTAAGATTTTGGCATGTAGCTGTGCTGCTTTCTCTCTGTGTTTTATATGATTTTCTTAAAAATAGCAATAGTAAAACCAAAAACTAAACAGCACCTGATTTTGCTACTGAGCCTTAGGAAAGGCTGAACCCTGAGTTAACATAGGCAACATGCAACCTGGACTGCTCAGCATGAACTAATTGTCATCTAATTATCATAATCTTGGATATTCACGGTAGTGCTTTATTATAAAATACAAGTAGTATGTACATGATTTGGCTTGTGGATGTCCTGAAGGCACAAATAAATGGCATGAACAAGTGGTCCAAGTATCCATGGTTCTTATTCCTGCTACAGTTCCTCTTTCCTCTAACAGGGTGTTTACCATACTTAAGTGAGTTAGGAATTTTTTTTTTTTTGATTTACCTAAGTTCTGCGTGTTGTACTGACAGTACATATAATGGGCAGTACAATGGATAACACTCTTTCTGGAGTAGGGGATGATTTTAAACTGATAGTGCCCTTAGTTTACTTTTGTTATGTTTTGTTTTGTTTTGTTTTCAACATTTAACATTTTGTTTTCTGATCTCTCTTAACTATGATGGATTGAAAATGAGATGGGGCAGAGGGAAAATTCAAACCAGTAGACTATGGAGTGGCTATAGCAAGTGAAAGGTGTGCACACAAAGGAAATAGTGGGTGTTGTGGGACTGTGGCACACATTTGTGATCTCTTAAAAGAAGAAAAATAAATTTATAATATTCAGCTGATATCTCTACCTTTTGTGAGTCAATCACTGTGTTGAGTTTGGGGTAGCTGAGATTTAAGGGGCCATAGTGTGATTTCTTGTTTTGTCTCTGAATCTCTAAACAAGCCTCTTTTCTCAGTCTATTTAAGGATATGATTTTTTAAATTTTTATGTGTTTTGATGGATTTTGCTGCTTAAAATTGCATCTAAGTACAGTGCTGAAATACTGCTTAGAAATCACGCTTCTGCAGATTCTTAGTTTGCCTGATTGAGTGAGGAATGGGCTGCATACAAAATACCTACTGTAGTTAGTGTAGACAAGTAACCAAAAGCCATTGCAAAGCTTTTTGTCTTGTTTTAAGCAAGTTGATGAAATTGTGTTAGGCTCCTTTTCAAACTATCCTGGGCTGTATCCAGCTCCCGGGCTGTGGATTAGACAAGCTGCAGATGTTCCTAGGCACAAGAAGGCTGAACTCTACCTTGCAGAAATTACTTAAGCTTTTTTTCAGGCTGTGATATAGTGTCATTGGAAGTGGGGTCAACGCAAATGAATCAAAGAGGGGAAGAGAAAGAGGAAGAATGACTCATTGAAGTACACTAAATTACAGTTATACAGGGGAAATAAATGGTAGATAATGATAATGTATATTTCAAAAAATCTAGAAGGATTTGGATTCTTTTCATCACAAACAAAAATGAATAAAAATGGAATAGTTCTCTCCTATTTAAATATTATATGGTATATATGTGTATCTAAACATCACACAGTACTCCATAAGTATGAACAATTTGATGTCAATTGAATTAAAAACAGCAATGTTAATGAACTGCTATGAAAGTATATTAAAATACATTTAAATAGAAGTACATACAAAACACCTATTGATCATCTGAGGAAAATGTTGTGGCTAAAAACTCAAGGAAGCTGAACTCTGTAAAAGAAGAAATACCTGGCAGTGCCTGGTGAAGTGTCTGTCAATTCAGTGATTTCATAGAATGTAACCACCACAAATAGTACAAGTTGACTTAGCCTTATCCACAAAAGGAGTTTTAGAACCTAACTATAAAATATCCCCAGGAAACATGAATGCCTGGGTGAGCTAAATAGGAATAGTGCTGGTGTAAGAAATATAAAACCATTCGGAGAAATTTTATTGACATGGGACTATCCTCCTACAGTTCGTGATTCAACATTTTGGCAGGGGCTCCTGAAATCAGTCCTAGTATGCTTTTGAGATGACATTTTGAAACTTGGATGGATGATGTCAAGATAAATGAAGTGGGGTTAATAGAACTACTTAGAATAATACTAAAGATGTGAACAGGAGACTCAGAATGTGCGAGACTGTGATTGACTCCTGGGAGGGCCTAGGAGGCACTCTTTGTTACTATGGTGATAAGGAATCTAGGAATGGGATAGCTCAACGGTTCTGACTTGTAAGTACAGGATAGCTGCATGGGGCTGATGTCCTATTTGTTAGTGGAAAAGTATCCTGAATGGCCGAAGCCAGGTTGTAGCAGTTATTCATAGAACAATATAGGCATCAAAACCATAGTCAACAGAAATATCAGAATAGCAGCCAGAGTGCTAGACACACAGGAAGCTATGAAGATCTGAATCATTGTATTCAAGGAGAAAGACGGGCACCCATGTAAGGCTGCTGCTCCATCTATACAATCAACAAAAAGAAGTTAGTGATAAGCTCCTACAATAGAAAATAGTAGTTCCTGGACCATTTTATATCTCTGTAAGTTCATAAACCTAGACGTGTTGATTGAAAGAAATCCAACCCATTCCCTTGAGGAAGTGCCTTGAATGCAACCTCAAGTGTATGTGAAAACCATTCCCTTGGTTCTGTCTGTATAGTCTGGCTATTTATCGAGGCACCTACCCACTGGGAGAGAAGAAGTATCCAGAAACTTTGAGAGCTTTCAGATATAGGATATGAGTTGACATGGGCACCAAAGTCCAATGGGTCTCTTCAGAATAGAAGGCTTACACAAACTAGGAATAAATGGAGCTCTAGTCCAAGTCTGTCTCAGAATATGTTCACTGGAAATATAACTTTTCTTGTGGTTATTTTCCTAATCTTTAAACTTAACTTGAAATAAACAAATCCAATAGTAGGAAGAACCTTCATATTGTTTCCCTGGTCTGCGAAGTGAAAGCCTTTCTCTTTTGAAGGATCATGCAGAAGACTTACAATCACCTCCTATGTCCTATCACAAACAAGATATTAAATTAGAGCAACCATTCAAGGAGACGTAAAGGTAGCACCACCGCAAAGACTTAAGGATGCAGGATTTTCCTCTGCAGAATGAGATGAACTGCAATGAATCTTGTGGATTACTACAGACTTTATCAGGGGGTAACCATAATCCAGCAGGCTGAGTTGTGATCAACACAACTTCTGTAATTGTTGAACTAACAAATGTAAACTTCTCTATCCAAAACTTTAAGGAGAAATTAAAATGATATTTAAATGACAAGGAAATCATTGCTCCTTGACTTGATCTATATTTCAGTCTATTCTTGCTGCTAACAAAATACCACAAATTGAGTAATTTACACGTAACAAAAATTTAGTTCTAGAGGCTGGAAGTGCCAGGTAACATTTGGTGTTGGGTGTGTGGTGAGGACAGCTCTCTCCTTCCCATTTCTGTGTTGTTTATCTTCACTTGAAGGAATGAGGTACAGCAAAAACAACAGCAACAGCAACAACTGGCTATTTCCCTACAGCCCTTGTGTAAGGTAAAAATCGACTTATGAAGGCAGAGCTCTTGTGGCCTAATGACCTCCTAAAAATCTCGCCTCTGTACACTGATGTATTAAAGACTAAGTTTTAAGAAGAATATGGTTGGGAACACAAAGATTCAAATCATAGCTCCCTATGACCATGTTAATTCTTCTACTTCGGCAAAAGTACAGTTCATTGAGCTGGATTTAGAGGCGTGGGCTAATAATCTCAGCTCATTGGGAAATTGAAGTGTAAAAACTACAATTGCCCATCCTGGGCAATTCAGCCACTTAGTGTGTTTCTGTCTCAAGAAATAAGAAATGCTTGAGATGTAGCTCAGTATAAAAGCTATAAATTCAATACTCACTACTACCAAAAAAACCAGGTCATTGTGACCTTAATATTTTGACATTTCACAGAATTTCAGGCTGACCTATGTTATGCTGACTGTATCTGAGAAGCTATGTGATAAATTCCATGCCTGCCTGCAATATTAGTGATGTTTTTAGGGACTAGTGTTATTAGCATCTTTTTCTATTTGAATAGCAATCAAGCTGGTAATTTGTTATTTCATTTTGAAACATAGACAGCTTTCACTTGTTTATATATTGTCAGTTTTATTTTGTTGGCTAATTTCTGCCTTTCCAAATTTTCTTTACCTATTCATTTGTTCTAGCAATGGAGGCTATTCTCCAGACTTAGTCTGTGACCTGTTACCTACTAAAGCTGAAGTCATCTTCGTTGTTCCAGCCTCACTTGCTCTCTGTGTGTGTAATGTATCCTCCCCTTGTATCACAAGCACCTGGCATTCTGTAACAATTGGGAGCATCATGACGGCTCAAAAAGTGAAAACAGCCACCAATTTATATTTTACACTGTGAACAGATCCAATAAAACATAAGGAAGAAATCTTCGAAAAAAAGTCATATTCATGACCTAATAGGAAGTTAACAAACAGCGCCTAGCCCACTACAGTGGTGCCTTGACTCCTAATCTCCCCCTCTTGTGAATGGACCAGTCTGATCATCTCAGGGCTGGTCCCTTAGCAATTCAAGCCGAAGTCTTTTGCCTGGCTCCCTTTTCTTCCTAAACCTTCATTAACACTTTTGGCTATGATTTCATGCCTCAGCTTGAATTTCCATTATCACAGAAGCAGATTCCCACACATGTCCTAGTATCACTTTGATAGAATTTCTTCTCATTTGCCAAATTGTTGTCCAAAGGAATCGTACAATTTAATATTGCTTTTAATGCAAAATCAAAGCAACATTTAACCTATACATTATCAAGCTGTAGATAAAGCAATATCATTCTTCCTAACAGTTTTGAACCAGATATGCAGGAATTACTATTATTTTACTTGCCTGAGTAAATCTGAATTTCTTTTTACATGGTTTGTGACTGTTCTGTTCAGTGACAATTTCTTTTTATCTTTTTCCATCTACTGATTGAAAGTGTTCCGTAAATTACTAATTATTAATTCTTCAGTTTAATTAAATCATTGACAAACTTATTTTAATTTTTGCTGATTTTTCTTTTTATTTTTAATTCCATCAACACTTTGCAACATGTTTGTTAATATATATTTCTTATTTGTTACGTTTTCTTATACCACTTTTTGGTGTCACATATTGTGTGTGTGTAAGCAATATTTTTAGAGTTATAGTATAAGAAATGACATAATGATCTATATTTTTTGAGATACTGTTTTGCTTTATCATCCAGGGTGGTCCTGGATTCACTATGTAGCCCAATCTGGCCTGGCGCTCACAGCAATCCTCCTGTCTAGTCTCCCAAATGCTGGAATTACAGGTGTGTGCCACCATGCCCAGCCCATGTGGTGCTGGGTAATCAAACTCAGGTACTTAGCAGTGCTGAAGAATGGAACTTGGGGCCTCATATTTCCTAAGCAATTGTTCTAGTCACTGAGCTATGCCTCCACTCCCTGGGAAGTGACATTTTAAAAAATAAAATTTTGTTTTATTGGTAAGAAGATAAAATTAAGTTTGGGGACAGGAACTAGTCACATCTCCAGTCTTAAGCATTTTCCATTAATTGATCTCCCAAATACCAGAGTTATTTTTAGAATGCAAATTAGAGACATTTCCAGTAAAATATTTCAACTGCTTCTTTGCTACCAGGATGAAATAAAAACACACTAGGATAGATCACAAGTCCCTCTTAATATAGTCATTTTCCACTTCATCATTCATATCTTATCTCATTTCCCCATAAAAGTTCTTCCTCATGGTAATATTTGTATTTCCCTGATCTGACCACACTTGCACTGTTATCAGCTGCTTAGAGGCCATGCGCTCAGGTTTGTTTGCTTACTGCCTACCAAATCAAATAAGCCCATTTAGTATTATTAATAAGAAAAAAGGATTTATTCAAGGCTAGCTTTGAAGAGGTGAAGGGACCCATTTACCCAAGATCTCCATCTCCCTGAACACAGACACAAAAGGGTCTTTTATAGCAAGAAATAGAAGGAAAGGTGATCACAAAAAGAAACACTTTAAGTTTCCTTTCCCCCCCCCCCCCCCCCCCCCCCCCCCCGAGACAGGATCTCCCCCTGTAGCCCAGGCTGGTCCTGAACTCACTATGGAGACCAGACTGGCCTTGGTCTCACCGCCATCCTCCTGCTTCAGCCTCATGAGTACTGGGATTATAGGCATGCGCCACCAATTTCAGCTTACATGGTACTGGGAATTTGAACTCAGGGCCTTGAGCTAAATCTCAAAAATTCAGTGGGGAGTTGACATTGTATCAAATTAAGTCTTCTGATGGATTTCCATGGCATATCACTTTATTTAGTTTTTTAACTTTTTTGCAAAGTTTTGAATTTACAGATCTCAAATCTTTTGGTTAGATTTACTCCTAAGCATTTGATGTTATTCCAAGTCAAGTATTTTAAAATTCTAATTTCAAATTGTTTCTAAAATTAGAAAGCTACAATTGATTTTAAATAATAATCTGGTGTTCAATTATCTTGCTATACTTCTTTACTAGTTCTAATAACTTCTCATGAGTTTTATTTGATTTTCTATGTAATCATCTATAAGTCAATTAAATACTACTTTTTCCAGTCTTATAGTTCTTATTTCTTTTTTTGCCTAATTTCTATGGCTAGAATGTCTACTAAAATATGGAATAGAAATGATTATATAACTCTTCTTACAATGTTTCCAGTCTGAGGGTGAAAGAACTTGATCTTTCACCAAAAAGCGTGTTGCTCGCCGAGTTTTCAAAGAAAGAATTATCTGGTTTAAGAAATACTCTTCTATCCCTAATTTTCTGACAGGGGTTTTTGTCTCATTGTCTTTCTTCTTTTTATACAGGGGTAAATAATTGATTTTAAATATTTTTCTGCATTTATTGAGATGATTATATGTTTTAATCATTTACTCTATTTATGTGATGACTTACACTGATTGATTTTCAACAGTTAAAACAACCTTAAATATTTAAGATTAAATTTCAAATGGAAATGATATAATATTGCCTCCATATATTATTTAATTGGAAATATTAGAGATTCAGTCAGAATTTTTGTGTGTATGTTCATGATGATATAGCCTGTATTTTTCTTTTTGTTATAATTTATTTGTATAATTTTGGTAACAGAGACATATTAACACCATATAGAAATTTGAAATGTATAACCTTTTCATTTTTTTCCAAAGACTTTCTCTAGAATTGTCATTATATCTTTCATACATGTTTGGTGAAATTTACAAGTGAGCCCATCTATGCTTCCAGTATGTACTGCCAGGTCAAGGAGGATTTTTTGCTTTGTTTTTATATGACAGAAAAATCATAATCCAAAATATCAGGAATTGAATGTCATTAAAATTAGGGGCATCCCTTCTTTGGCAGACACTGTAATTAGAAAGATAAAACCCAAAATGAATAAAAACATATTTGTAAATAATCTATCTTATAAAGACTTGTACTTAGGATATATAAATAACTCTCTAAGAATAATAAAAAATCAAATTAAAATGGATATGCAGCATGTCAACAACTTAAGTGCCCATAAACTGCTTAATGAACAAAGAACATGTGGTGTATAAATAGACAATGGAATATTATATAGCACCCAAAAGTAAAATCCTGTCATTTGTGATCATATAGATTGAAGTGACAATCCTGATTAGAAAATGACACAAACTAAGAATCAGTGGGAATGTAGAATGGTATAAATGTATCATTAGCATATACACAACATGATATATTACATATTACTTTGAAAATAATTTGTTATTATATGGAAAAAACTGAGCATGTTCAAATTCTATTTATTTAAATCAATTGTAGGACATTTATGCTTCTAAAAACATTATGGATACATCAGTCAAATAAAAATATTTTCTAATCAGTCAAAACATTCATTCAAAGAGCAATGGATATGTAGCTTATAGTATATTTATCCAATAAATACATATTTGTAAAATCATAGGCATATACAATAAGTTATAGTATGTGGATCGACATGTTTATGTCTCACAAATAACGTTGAGTGAAGAAGCAATTACCAAACAAGCAAGGGTAAAAAATATAAGCTAAATGCTTGGACAGGAAAACAACAAAACACACCAACAAAAAAGCCACAGCGATCACAAAGGAAAACAATCTAATGCCTATATATCCTTGAGTAGGAGCAATGCCTCAGAAAGTGTCACGGACACATCTGAAGTATGATAGTATTTTGTTTCTGGCTTAGATATGATTGCAAGGATTTTTGGTTTAATAGTATTACCATTACTGAATTTGCACATTTATATTCATATACTGCTAGGTATGATCAGTTCATAATTTAAGCCTATTTAATACAAGAGAGAGATGGAAGATGACAGATGGAGAGAAGAGACTAGCTCTGAGGCCCCGGCAATTCCAGAGAAGCAATGAAACTCTCAAGCTCCGTTCTGTTCTGTTCGGGGTTTTTTGTTGTTGATATTTTGTCTTTTTACTTTGTTTTGTTTTTTGTTTTTGTGCTGGTGATGGAACTCAAAGCCTTCACATCGTGCTACACCTTCAGTCACTTATTTATTTATTTATTTATTTATTTATTTATTTATTTATTTATGTATTGACTGGTTCCTGCTAAGTTGCTAAATCACTCAAGCTAGGCTCAAATTTGTGATCTTCTTGCCTTGGCCTTGCAGCTTGCTGGTAGTGGGAGAAGGGCCACTGTGGAGAACTAACTACGAAGGATAAAAGACAGTAACAAAAGTGCTCTTACTATGGTTCATATCTAAACTGTTTCCCCAAAGTCTCACGTGTTCAGTTACAGGGCTTTTGGAAGGTGAGTGGGTCGTGGGAACACTATTCTCATCAGTGGGTTAATGCCCTGATGACTTCCTTGCTGGATGTGCTAGGAGGAGGCAGAGCTCAGCCGTAGGCAGTGGGTCCTCGGAGAGTGTCTTTGAAGGTGTCGCTCTCATGCTGCTGGCTCTTCCTGATTTCTCTGCTTCTGGCTGCCATGAGATAAACGAGTTTTCTTTTTTACACCCTTCTGCCATTATGTTTCTGCCTTGGAGCCAGTCAACCAGAAACCTTAACTTGTGAAATCATAAGCCAAAAATAAATCTCTCCTCCTTTAAGTTGCTATGTCAGGTTTTTTTGTCCCAGTAATGGGAAAGCTGACTAATACAGCCTTTCTAGTTAACATGACCCAAAGGACAAGTCAAGGATTGTTAGTCTTTCTCCTTCACTCATTTTTCTCACTAATTCTCCATACATTACATGCACATAAGTGGATTTTAAAAAATGTCCTAGATACATTTTTCAAGGTTACAAAAGTCCAGTACATTCTTAAATATTGCCAAAGATTCCTTGATCAATTTTGTATTAGGAGTGAGGATGAAGATTAGTAAGACTTTGGATGCAATGAAATATGATAGTGATTTTTAGATGTACATAAGGATCACATTTAAACACATAAAGACCAAGCATGCACATAGAATCACACTTTGTTATAAGACAAATCATATGAAGTGCACAGAAATACATTTGGACACGTTTAATATTAGCTAACAAGGTTGGATAGGGTCCAGATATTTGCATTTTTTTAAAAAACCAGCACTCCCCAAGCCTATTGATGTAGATGGTTTAGGCTAGCCTTGGAAATAGTGGCTTTATGATTATGCTTCTAAAACTAGACACATGGGTTCAAGTAAGTACAAAAACGCTTCATTTCCTTGGTGTGTAAAAACTGGGGCAAATAATTTTACTTAAGTATGATTCATTTTCATTTTGTGGAAATGGGCATACCACAATTCATACTTCACAAAATTATGTGAATTATGTCAAATAATATACTTAAAGCATTTCAGTGCAGAGCCTGGAACATTGAAAACATGGAAACATAAGACTATGTAATCAAAACTGTTGATGGCTATGGGTGTGACTCTGTACACTAGTGATATATGAGTCACTTTCCTATCACTGGGATAAGATATTTGACACCTGCAACTTAAATGAGGTTTGTTTTGGCTTATGGTTTCAGAGGTTCTGTCCATTGTTTTCTGGTTCCACAGCAGAAAGGCATGATAGATGAAACTGCAGAAAATAAAATGCTGCTCGACTCAACGTGATCGGGAAGCAAAGACAAAGAAAAAAGGAAAAGGGAACAAGAAATACCTTTATGCCACCCCTTGGCGACATACCCCTTCCAACCAGGCTCACTTCCTAGTATCATTTTTATGAACTCATCAGTGGATCAGTCCACTAAGGATCATATTGCTTCCATGATATGATCATATTTTGAAAGATCTACCTCTGGACACATAAGACACATAAGAATTCTGGGGGAAGCCTAGGGGACATTTTAGGTCTAAGCCATAACAAGTGGTCATCTTGTAGTATCCACACACTTAACTTTCCACAAAAATACCCAAATCTCAATTTTGCGAATTTTAAAATTGAAAGTTCCTCTTAATTTTATATAAACTACTGGTAGTTTTACAATTTTTTGACACTTCTGCCTCTGATTTCTTGTCTCTTGGGCACTATCACTTTTTTTATTCCTTAATATTTTATGGTGATTTATTTCTCTGTCATAATTTTAAATCAAAGGCAAAACTAGTCCTTTAACTTGCTTTTTTTGGACTCAGAAGAGTTATTTAAAAGAGTAATTTAGGAATTTAAATAGACTTTTCATTCTTTGTCCTTGCTGTTTTCCAAACAATCGTGAGCTTTTAGGGATAAATTTTTCTAACATCCCTCTGTGTAGTTGAGTTAACAATGACCTGGAAAAATAGAACCTTGGTCAATTTAGCAAATCACTTAATCTAACTATTCTATTTTTGCATTGAAGTGAGTTATAATAGTTTTCTGTTGCTGCCACAAAAATCACCATAAACTTAATGGCTTGAAGCAACACAAAGTTCTCTTGTAGTTTGGAAGCTCAGAAATCCAACTTAAGCCTCTCTGGAATAAAATTAAGGTATCAACAAACCACATCTTCTTCTGTAGTCTCTACGGGAAGAATTGTTTTCCATGTTCTTTTCAGCATCTGGCGCCTCTCCATATTTTGCCCTACCCACAACTTCAAAGCCAGAAACAGAGTCTTTCTACTGCCGCATCATACTGACCCCTATTTTTGCCTATCTTGTCAACTTTTAAAGATTCTTGTGATTACATGGAGCCCATGAGCATTGTGCAAACTTATTCTAATATCAATCAATTAGTAACTTTATTTTACTTTGTCATAGAAAATGTTATTCACAGATTCTATCACATTAGATAACAGAATATCACTAGTATATAAACAGAAAACCTTTGATGTTAGGATAAAGTCCACCATGTTTTCAGAGGGAGAAAGATATGCACTAATACAGTTCAATTGAGAAGTAACAGCAATAGCTGTCTTTATTGATACTGTTAAATAAATCTTCTGTAGTTGATATGTTTTTGTTTTTTTGATTGTTCAACTCTAATTCCAACTTCTCTGTGTGGTGGAAAATTTCTCTACCCCACTGCCAAATTTCAGAGTGCTGCTAATGAATTGTCCTGTTCTGGTTAAGAAGCAGAAATTTAATCCAATATAGACTAATTGAATGTTCTCTTTACTGACTGAATTATAAGAAAAAAAGATTAAAAAAGAGTTGGGGGTTTTTTTTGTTTGTTTGTTTGCTTGCTTTGTTTGTATTCCATTGATTGTATCAAACTCTATCATGGGAAAACATCAATCAGCAAGAGCTATCTCGACACGCTGATGCTGCCTACTTCTTGAGGGATCCAAGTTGAGTTATTGAGGGTTTTTTCCCCTTCCTATAAGCATCAATATGTTCTTTCATTCACTTTTTGTTCTTGTGCCAGATCCCATTTCTCATGGGTGGTCACTTGTATTGAAACCCTTCTTTCTTGACCTGCATTTCCTGACTCTCCTTGAGTTTGTTTGACCTCTACACCAGGCACATTTTTGACATCTTCATTCTCTGTTTTACAATTGCCTATTCTTATAGGGATTTTTTGTTTAATTTTCTATTTTGTTTAAACCTGTATCTTTGACTGCTATTTTTCTATTAAATTTCTATTAAATTCACAACTCCTGTGCTGATTTGACCTTACATTGCTTGCTGTTCACCATTCTAGGGTTCATGTCTCACAACCAATTCAACTGTGCCATCCACCTCTCACATCTTGTTATTTTAAAAATAATTTTCTCTCTCACATTCCTGGATCTTTGTTATTCCAGCATTAAAAATTCACTTAGAACCTTCAGTATTTATTATGTTCATATTAGATTATAAGTTTATTTTGTCTTATTTTTCATGGTTACTTTCTTACATATCAATCTCCTTAAACAAATTCTCAATAATAAGGAACACATTTTACTCATGTTTCTACCTTTCAAAATGCTTTGCATGTGGTAAAAATGTGTATTAGTCACTCTGCTGTAGCTGAGATAAACTACCTAACACTTGCAAATTAAGAGAGGAGAGACCCTCTTTGACACAGGGTTGCAGTGGGTTCAGTCCATGGTCATCTGGCTTTAAGGTAGAAATGGCATAGCAGAACAACATGACACAGGAAAGCTGTTCACCACCACATGGGAACCAGGAAGCAGAGACAGAAGGGTAGAGCCAGGTATGTGAATACATTCGTCCAAGTCACACTATCAGTGTCCTGTCTGTTCCAACTATGCTCCACATCTGAACATCAGGCTTTGGGAATCATTTCATTTCTAATCATAACATATCTCATTAAATTTCTAGTGACCAAATTTATTGAGCAACCATTCTTGAAACAAAAAAATAAAGGAAAACAAAATTGTATAAAGGGATAGGAGGCACCGTTACAATTATTGAGTGCCTATTATATAAGATATCCTATATGATTCTCCTTGGTTAATTTAACCCATAGAATTTAATACTTTGGGAAATAAGTAATTCATATAGAGTTCACAGCAGAAAAACCAGCTCGTGCAACCAGATTTTTCTGCTTAAAAGTTTTAGTCCTTTTTGCCTCATTATTCACCAGTCTAGTTTGGCAGTATCAATAATATAAACTACAATATTAACTGCTTTAATAGGACAGAATCTTCTTTTTTGACTTTTCTCAAAAACAAGTTTCAAATATGAAACTTGAGATTTCGTTAACGGTCTTGTGAACTTCCTAAAACAACACAAGTTTTACCAATTTTTGTTCTACCAATACATATCAAAAATTGCATATTACAACACCAAAATACAATAACTCAGCTACAAAAAGTTTTTGATAAATACTAGTAAAATTTGAATATAAAAAACGTAAGATTTTTAGACACTGCATATTAAGAAAGTGCTGTCTTTGATCCCCATCCATTTTTCTTTATTTTCTTAAAACTTTGTGTTCTAGACCCTGTTGATGTACAAGAGATAAGATCATAACATTTTTCCCTCCAGTAACAACTCACTTTTATTTTCTTTGAGCAGGTTACGTAGCAGCAAACAATTTCAGTTTCCTTACCATTAAGGAAATATTCAAAAAGACAAACATGAAATTTTGAAAAAAGAATTCATTAATGAGCAAAAGGATTAGAATTGCCCAACAAGAAAGCTTTGTATTGTATTAGAATGATCACGACTATCACATTTGCAACTTAATATATAAAACAGAATTACATAGACATACGTTTTGAGAATTATCAATTTTGTTTATTTTCCTTGGTAAAGACAAACAAGTGTTATTGAGAGTGTTTTACTTTAAAAGCATCTGAAATTCAAGTGGGCACTTTTTTTTTTCCAAAGAAGTGACTATTCATTTTAACTATCCAAATATCTACCAAAATATACTATTATAGTATAATCACTTTAAACCTGAGAGCTGCAGAGAAAACAAAGACAAAGACATAATGGTTTAAAATTGCTGATCATTTTCTCTACTATAAAATATATATCTTAGATGATGATGAAGTCAAATGGAGAAAGAGACAAGTTTAGAAGGCTGATTTGTGATTTTTCAGGACACAGTATGGCATATTTAACCTCCTAGGAGCTGTCCATGACTTCCTCTGCAAAGTAATGATTTACAAAACAGATAGCAGTCCTCTTATTAGAGGTCCAGAATTCAAAAACATTGTAAGTAAAATAATGACAGTTACACTACATTCTTTTTGTAGTATTGGGGATTAAACAAAGGGTATTCACGTTGAGGTATATTCCAGTCCTTTTTATTTGATTTGATTTTATTTAAGTCAGTGTCCTGCTGAGTCACAAAAATTATCCAGTTTTCAATCCTCCTTCCCCAGGCTCCCAGAGTTAAGGGATTAAAGTTGTGTGCCATTAGGCCTGATTTACACAGGGTTTCTCCAGAATTCAGAGTTGTTACTATATGTATAGTACTTGAAATACAGTGAATGTGGAAATATTTGTCAGGTTAATAGAACTGACCATAAGATATAGCAGGAAGATTTTACTGGGAAACTTCTACAGTTACCACGGTTTTTATTGCAGTAAGTTTTCAAAAAAAAAAAAAAAAAAACTGAGGAATCGTCTCAGCTTACTCTTAAGTCAACAACATCCATTCGGCATCTACTTTGCTCCATGCTCTGAGGACACAAATTTTACGCAGCTTGTCTCTGTAAATTTGGAATACTCACACAGCAAAGGTGAAAGAAATATTATATAAAAAGGCACCAGAATACTACATAAATTACCAACTGAAGCATAGTGCTCAGATGTATATTAAATATATAACAAGAATATATTTTCATATCAACACTGAAAGTTCCTAAATGAGTTAATGCAAAGCAGCATAAGTTCTGCAACGAACAGTAATATTTTCCTTTATCTCTTTCTAGGAAAATCTCACAAAATTAGAGAGATGGAGGAGGTAAGACCATGGGAGTTTCACACCATGCTGAATCCATCTAAGGGCTTGGTACTGGAACTAAATAAAGAAGTGGGAGAACTTCGTGGACCTAGATCTGCGAGGCAAAGAGTAGCTCCAACCACGACCGCGAATGCAGACCAGGCATATCCGGGGGTTACAGACGCCAGGTCCGGAGGACAGCATCAGAGGCTCTCCCACGCCCCCTCCTTTCCGGCCATCTCCGTCCTGCAGGGAGGCCCTCCCTGGTCCAGGCCTGGGGCAGAAGGAAGCCTCGGAAAGCAAGCCACGCCTCTCTCGGTGCCCGCGGGTGCCCCGCTCCACGGCGCTGGCACGCCGGGCTGAGGAGGGATCTGCCTAACGGCTTCCCCGCCGCCTCCTACTTCCTAGGAGATGGCACCGCTAGGACAACGGCTAGGAAACCGGTCCACGCTGCCACCACGGGGCGCGGCTGGGCCCCTCGGGGCCGCGCACGTCACTTCCGGCGCCCGCGCGCGCCCGCGGAGAGGCACCGACGGCCGCGCCGGGCGGGGGCGCGCGCCGGCGGGGGCGCGCCTGGGGGCGGGCCGCGGGAAGGGGGAGTGTCCGCGCGCCGGCCCGCCGCCACCGCCGCCGCCGCGGCCGGGAGTTCGCGGAATCCTTCGCTCCGACCCGGCCGCTCCTCCGCCCGGGCGCCGGGCTGCAGGGCCGGCCCGCTCTCTGCTCGGACCGTGGGGCGGCGGGGACGGCCCGGGCCCCCTTCCGCTCCCCGACCCCATCTGGCCATCGCCCTGGCCATGGGCAACGCGGCGACCGCCAAGAAAGGCAGCGAGCTGGAGAGCGGTGAGTGCAGGGCTGGGCCGCGTCCCGGGGGCGGGCCGCGCGGGGCGTCCCGCCGGAGTCGCGGACGCGGCCAGGCCTCGCGCCGCGCCGGGCGCCGCTCCAGCGGGCCCGGGGCCGCCGCCGCCCCCGCCTGCCCCGGCCGGAGCGCCGCGCCCGGAGCCGACGGAGAGCGCCGGGCGGCCGCGCTGCCCAGGCCGCCCCTGCCCGCTGGGGTCGGAGGAGCGCGCCGGGTCTGGAGCGCGTCCCCAAGGAGGGTCGGGGCCAGCGGTCCCCGGGGTCACCGCGCCCCCGCTTCTCCCGGCCCCGCCGCCCCGCCCCCGCGGTGGGAGCCACAGGTAGTGCTGTCGGTAGAGTTGGCGCTCGTCCCTCCATCACTTAGCCCGGCCCAGTCCCATCCTGACCCGAGGGGAGCTGTCCGCAGGGGAGGTTAATCCCGGCTGTTTGGGAGCTTGCATCGTTTCGTATTTGGCGTGGAAAACAGAAACCGCAGTGGCAACTTCATGCGTAGAGGAGGAAAAAAAAAAGCGAGGCAGGTTTAGCTTTTTTCTCTGGATGCGCAAGGATCTGCTACAGTGATTGTAAAACTTACAACTTACACGTCTTTTGGAATTGAAGTGTTTACAAACTCGGGGTTGATTTCTTCTGAGAGGGTGGACGTTTCTACACTTCGCACCACAGTAAAAATCATGAAGATTATATTTTTATGGCTATATGATTGTAATATGTAAGCACATAAATATATACGTAATTGAATGATTGTGAAAGAATCGATCGCTTTTGTACGATTTGTATTGATTTGTATCATTCAAAATGATTAAATATTTGCTGTTTGTCGCCAGCAGTAAAAATGACAGCTCAGCAGTTGAAAGGAACTTGTTAATTTGCTCAACTTTATGTAAATATCCTAATATTTCCATGTGGGTAACGGAAGAATTAGACTATTTTTAAATTTAAAAAGAAGCGAATAGCTTTTTTGCTGTATGGATAATAGGATTGACTTAGGATTTAGTCATTCATTTTGTTTAACGTGAATAATAGGATCAGATTATATTATGTTTCCTCAGTAAGTGTTCTGTGTTAATTTGCAGGAGCTATGGGAAAGTTTGATGAAATATTATACAGGCTATTAATGAACATACCTTAGCATGTGACATGGAGAGTTTAAAAAGCCAAGGTAGAAGTTAAGCTTTGTTTTTAAAAATTGCAAAAATGTAACCAGCTGTACAAAATGTATAGAATGTAAGAAGTATGAAGAAGTATTTGTAGCTGCCAAATTGCCATTTCCCTTTATAAAGTTCTGTTAATTTAAAGATTAAAAATTTGTGCTAATTTGGTTACAAGAATGTTTTTGGTAGCTGACTCATGTCAGTGATTGTCATTAGTTCTTCCTATCCTTTGCAGTGTTTTTAACAGCAAATTGTGTACTCTTCTGTGTTCTGTATATCTCTGTAACTTATAGAATTAGTTTTACCCTCAGTAGTATTAATTTGAAACTCATAGCTGTGACTCAAATTTGGAGTATTTTTATAAAACAGAATGTAAATTTAAGTGTCTACTTAAAATTTTATAAATTCTTTTCAAACTTTCAAGTGTTAATGACTGCCTAGGTCTTAAGTATATACAGGAGCGTATGGAAACTGAAGGTCTTTATAACTTAAAATTGTTGTAAAGTGTCAAAAAGTAGCAAGAGATGGCACAGGGAAAATTATTTGGAATAGCTTGTGGTGATAAATGTTTGCATTTTCATTTGGACCAATGTTACCAGTTAAGTGTTGCTATTGTTTTACTGTGAACTAAGAGATTGTACTGTGTTTTAAAACTTAATGCCTCATATCTAATTGTTCTGTTTTTAAAAAGAGCCACTTGATTTTTTTTTTTCAGAATTTGGATGTAGTTGCTTAAACTTCAGTTGGTACATAAGCTATGAAATATAAGTGATTGATCATAGAGATATCAACCTGTGTAATTGTTCATTTCAAAGCCAAAGAGCATGACCTCTGAAGAAGCTGGAGTTGAGATCATACTATTAGTAAGGACAGAGTAAGGAATAGATCTGATGCTTCAACTCCGTTCTGCATCACTGAATTATCTATACAGGTATTGTCAAAATATTTACTAAGTGACTGAGTTGGAATTGGGAATCCTGTAAGTATTGATAAAAGCTAAACAGTTTTACCATCTAGTATGAGGGGGAAGATATGCGTAAGGTTAACTGAAAACCAGAATGGAAGTCCAATTATTAAGAAAGGGAAGCTCGAACTTTGAAAATTGTCAACAGAAAAATATGTAAGTTGAAGAGATGAGTTTAAAATATCAAGTTGATTAAGATTTAAGATTTGTTGAGGACCAGGCCTTACACCAGTAGGTGATTCTAGAGCTTAGTTCTAAAAGTACTCCAGAAGAATAAAATTGAGCATAGGGAAAATCGAGAAGAATTTTGGTAACCTTAGACTAACTGATGCTTGTGTTGCACTCTATTAAAACTTGTTTCTTTAATTCATGCAATAAATATATTCTGGAATAAACTTGAAAACCAGAAAGACTTCATTCTGATATCCATAGTTTCTGGAGAAAACATTTATTTGGGTATCTGTTGTTCTGTTGTAGTGATTAGGAAGTTAATATTGATGTATATCATATATAAATATAATGGTTGGAATAACTATTACATACCTGTTGCTCTATGTAGTTTTCAAACAGTCACTCTTGAAAATAAGTGCCTTTCAAAAACATCAGCTAATAGATTGAAGCATAAACTTGTAGAAATATGTAAAAATTCAATCTGAGATGTTTTAAACTCTTGTCTTTCAAGATATTTTTACTTTTTCGGTGTCTTATCTTTTACTCACCAGTAGTCACAAAGAGAAAAACCATATACTAATTCTTTGAACTTGGGAGGGGTTTTTTTTGTTGTTAGTCTTAATTTCATTTTAAAAAATCACATCTACTGGATACCTATGGGACTTTGTGTTACCCGCTAAGAGTTAAAGGTATTGAGGCTTGTGGGTGAAAAGTATTGATGACCCTTTAGAAGTGGGTAGTAGTTTATGTTAAGTTTTTGAGAACTGGTATGTACCTGGTTCTCCAACTGCTTGGTATGCATGATTTTGCATAATCTTTTCAACTTTGTAAAGTCGTTCCGTTATGTCTTCAAATACAAACAAGTAAATAGAGGCTCAAAGAGTGTCAGTAACTTGTCTAAGGTTGCTCAGCTAATAGGTCAAAGAGCAACATTTAAGACTGGGCAGCCTAACTCCAGAGCCCGAAATCCAAACCAGTCTGGACATACAATGGCTAGAAACTTGAAGACACATAAAATAGACTACTCTTTATTTTAATTTATTACAAGTATAGCTTATTTTAGTTACTTTTAATAATGACTTTATTTGCATAAGTTAAATATCTGAAGAAAGATTATTTTTTCACATAGTATTCTCTGCATTCATTTTCATTATCTAAAATAAGGAGGAAATGACATTGAAAGGCTTTTCATAGAAGTCAATTTGGTAAGATTTCCAGTGCACCATGTAAAATTAATTCTGTATACTTAAAAGCTTTCATTACTTGCTTTCTCTCATTTGTAAATGAGAGAATTTGTAGTCTCATCCTGTTAAATCGCTGCCAAAAGTTTATTTGAATTTGTATTACCACTTTAAAAGTATTTAGAAATTTGCATTTTATAAGTGTTCCGAACTTGCTGTTGCTATACGATCCAACTTTCTGTGACGATTCAAACGTTCTTTGTCCTCACTGTCCCCCATTGCAGTAGCTAGCCATATGGCTGTTAAGAACCTAAAATGTGGCTCGTGCCATGGAAAAACTGTGTTTTTAACTTAAGCATGGCTGCTTAGTGCTTAGGATGTTGGACAATGCAAGTTTTAGAACAAAGCAGTTTTTGCATATAATAAAAAGGCCAATATTTTTGTAGTCTTGGTATTTTGTGAATCCTCACAAATGTATGTAGGGGAACAGAATTCTCAATTTATGTTTCTCATGACTTTTTCTCATCCTTCCCTCCAAATAATCACTTATAGACATAGTAAACAAATAGTTTAGTAATTTGTGTTAAATTCCTTTTGGGTGCCCTACTAGAATTAAAAATTAGTAATTTTTAGTACTGGATCTCTGTGAGTATACATTTATTGAAAGTTTTTATAAACTTGTTGATTAGTTGCAATTTAGAGGTTTCCTATCTTGTTTATATCTTTTCACCTTTCATTTATCAGACTTTTTGTAGCAAATATTTGTTATAGTTTACTAAGTTGACAGAAGAGGTACTTGGTAATAGTCTTTGCCAGTCAAAACAGTTATGCAATTTTGATGAGAAACACATATGATCTCATCTATTTCTATGATTCTGTGAATCTTTTTGTGAAGATAAATGACTACATATAATTATCTCATATTCAGGAACTTTTTTACCGTTATTTGCTCTGTATCTTCCACATAAGATACAGATTGTTGCTTTTCATTATTACTTTTCAATATTGCTTTTCATTGCTGGCAGAAGGATAATGAAGACATGTAAAAGCCAGATTAGAAAAGTAAGCCATGGCTAAGTGGCAGAAGCCACACTTAAGAAGATCTTAGGTAAGCCAGGATAACTATTAAGATCCTGTCAGAAAATTGAGGGTTAACCACAATTAATTTTGTTATTCCTTTGCATTAATAAATAAGTTGATACCATTTATTACATTGTATATCTAGGTGTTAATGCATGTATTATACATATGTGCCTAAATTCAGATAAATTTTAAACATTTGACAAAAATGTTAAACAGAAAACTGGTGTTTATAAGAGGTGAAGATAAGTAGGTTAGTATCATAACGTTTTGAATATTTAATCTTTCTCTTAAAAACGTTGCTTTGAGTATTTTACACAATTCTTTTCTTTGTCACTTCATTTAGTACACATATTTCAGCTAATATTGGACAGATTTTGCAATATATAAGGACATGGTAACTACATCAGTGTTCTTACATTCCCAAGGGAAGAGACAGAGAATGAATATTAAGTTGAATGGGTGATCCAGGGGAAAGAGAGGTCATTTTCAAGGGATTGGGGAAGATAGGCCTGAAAGAAGACTTAGAAGATGAACAGAGTTGAATATTGGAAATGGAAAATATTCACCTGAGATGTTGCAGGAGGAAGGGTATTCAGAATAAAGGGAGCAAGAGTAAGCAAGTGTTCAGGCGAGTGAAACAGCATGGCCTATACAGGACGAGAAAGAACATTGTTAACATAGTAAGAATGTGAGGTTTGGTGGTAGAAATAGGGCAGGCTATATAATGAAAGATGTGACTGAAGAAGTTAACAGAGGCTCACAAAGTAGAAAATTTGAATTTTATTCTGAAGATACCATGGAGATATCGTAGACTTTAAAATCAAGGAGAGGCATTTTAAGATTTGGGTTTTAATGAGATTATTGTCACGGCAGTGTGAAGATGAGTCACTGTGGAGTAAATGGAGTGAAGCCAAGAATAAGGTTCCTGTGGTAATTTGGCTGAGGGACTGTGACAGTCTGAACCAAATGGTAAATGGAGAATATGATCTGAAATATGACAAATGTAGAACATAAAAATGAACAGTCTGCATTTTATATCTGCAGGGAATGAAGAACAGGGCAATAGGAGATAACACTGATAATACTAATTTTAGCTTCATTTTCTTGGTAGATGGGTTGTGATACCATTCATAAGAGTCAGCAGATGAATTCGGATGGACTCTGGGTGCTCATGGCCTTTCTGAAAAATTATACCTGATTGGTTATTGTGTATGTGGGTTGGCTTTTCTTCTCCCAGCCTCTGGATGAAAATGATCCAGAATGTCAAGGGAACTTCTTTGAGTTTTATTTTTGGTTTAGTCTTCTTTTCAAAGCCGGCTGTTAAGAAACTAAAGAAACAGTAACATTTAGCATAACTCCTATAAATTAAGAACTGTAACTACTGAAAGTGTAGCCTTTTGTATCCACCTTGTAATTTGTTCAGGTGGAATAGGAAAGATTACATGTAAAATTCAGTACCAGCATGTTATGTACCAAGTAAATGTCAGTTTTCTTCCCTTGGTTCTTTAAAATGATGTTTTAAAGTTCCAGTGTAATTTAATTGTAAGAACATGAACTGAAAGTAAGAAAAATTTAAATTTTGTTTCCGAGTGGTCTTTTTTGTACTTTGCTTTGGGTGTTTTAATGTCTTCAAGCTATGGTAGAAAATTACAAGGGATGGATTAAATGTTGACATGGTGGTATCTTCTTGGTATCCTCTAGCTTCGTAAGTCAGTGATTCCATTATGTTTATTAAAAAATAATTCCAAGTAAAAAATTTCCAAGTAAATTATAGAATGTTCTTAAAATTCATATCAGTAGAGAAGTGGTAAATGGGCATCACTATGAGCTCAGAAATATGAGATAATATATTTATGGAACTTTAAAAATCTTTATTTAAAGAATGATAGTCTTTAAATTGTGAACTGAGAAATAAATGAGTTGGATTTTGAAGATGTTCTTGTTTGTACCACTGGTGATGGAACCATCAGAATGTCAACCTTCAAGAGAGAATATTGGAAATAAAATATTATATTCTTCAACCCTTCAGCACACTATGTATAGTTGTTATGGTTTGCATATGGCAGAGCCAGATAAAGTTTAGGTAAGGGGCCACTTATCAAACTAGGAAATACAGTTCTTCAATGTGGAAAAATTGGAATTATATAAATAAATTTATATAAAATCAGGTAGAGTTGGTAGAGAATATTTGGGACTCTTCACTCAGGTGTCAACCTATAGACTTAAAAGACATACACAAGGAAAAAGATTAATGAAAGAAAGATGCAGGGCTTAAAGAATACATTCAACTAACTAATCATCACATTTTTAAAGCCAGCAATATCTGTGTTACAAATTCAGATATAAGTCATAACTGTGTAAAATGCTGGAAAAGTTTAATACTTAAATTCTTTATGTCTATCCCTCTGACCTTTCTATACCTTCCCAAAGAATCACCAGTATTTTAACATAGGTATTCCTTTTGCTATTAAGTATTGCTATTATTATACAAATGTTAAAACATTTTCCCTGTTTTGGACATATAACTTAAGTTTCTTTCAGTGTATGGGATGGGGATAACCAGTTGCCATCATGGAGCTTATGGCCTAGTGAAAGAGTTGGATAGTTAAAAGGACAATTATGAGAATTTTGTAGGAAGTACAACATAGGATGTTTTCTGTACCAATAATTTGTTTTTGCTTTTCTGTTATGATAGAAATTAGATTCAGTAATCCTCTATCTAAACAGATGATTTTTTATGAATCAAATTTGAGATAATTTTAAAGACAGAAATGCGCTAATAGAATTGAAAAACTATCATAATTGAGATGAGTTCTGTTTTAGAAAATTCAGTGTAGATGCCATATCTTATATCTAGTTTGTTGTAACAAAATACACATTCAAAGCTTTCAAGGGCTGTAGATGAATGTACTCACTACTGCTGCAATATGTATGTTGGGTGATTTCTGAAATGTTTGTTACCTTAGGAGATACCTGGTGCATATAATCTTTTAAATGTTTGGTAAACCTATCTTTCCCATCTGTATTTCAACCTCACAAAATTAGAGACCCTCCTAAGATTTGATTGTTTTAGAATACTGCTTCATAAAGTAGGTGTTCAAATTTATTTGTTTGTTTATGTACTGAATCCAAAGCTTTGGCACTGAGATCTGTGCCTGCCCGTTTTGATGTTAATTTTTGAGACAGGATCTCACTAAAGTGCTGAGTCCTCCTGGCTGGGCTTGGATTTTCATCCCTCCTGCTTTAGCTTTCCTGAGTGCTGGGATTGATGGCCTGTACCACTGGGCCCTTCAGTATTCAGTTTCAGTACTGTATTCTTCTAAAGTACATTACCTCATGGTGATAGGAGGGTGCTGTGTGTAAACAACAAATAAGAGAAGAGACATTATTACAGGAATTACTTAGATTTTTTAATAGATATATGCGTAATTTACCTTCTCTGACTCCATCTCAGCTTCTGAGTTGTGTAGGAGATTTAAAGAGACATTACTAGACCAGACATCAGGCTGTACTATGAAGCAATAGTCATAAAAACAATTTGGTACAGGCACAAAAACAGACAGACCAGTGGAATAAAATTGAGGATGCAGAGACAACCCCAAATACCCTCAAATACTTAGTTTTCAATAAAGGAGCCAGAAGCATACACTGGAAAAAGGATAGCCTGTTCAATAAATAGTGCTGGTAAAAGTGGATATCCACATGCAGAAGAATGAATCTAGACACACACCTGTCACCAGGTACCAAAATCAAATCACAGTGGATCAGAGACCTAGACATTAAAAGTGAAACACTGACCCTTCTAGAAGACAAATTAGGCAAATATCTGAAAACATAGGTGTAGGCAAAGACTTTTTTTAATAAAACACCAAAAGCAAAGAAATTATCCCAATTATTAACAGATGGGGTCATCTCAAATTAAAAAGTATCTGTACAGCAAAGGAAATTATCAGCATGGTAAAAGAACCATCAGGCTGGGAAAAAATATTCGCCACCAACACCTCAGATAGGAGGCTCATAACCAGAATGTACAGGGAATGGAAGAAAAGTAAGCCCACCAAAATGAAGGATCCTGTTGAAAAGTGGGCAAATGAAATGAAGAGGGAGTTCACTCACGAAGAAGTTCAAATGGCCAATAGATACATGAAAAATTGTTTAGCATCCCTAGCCATGAGAGAAATGCAGATCAAAACATCGCTAACATACCATCTCACTCCAGAGAGAATGGCCTATATAAACAACTCAAATAGCAATCAGTGCTGACGAGGATGTGAGGAGAAAGGAACCCTCCTGCACTGCTGGTGGGAATGTAAATTCATAGAACCACTTTGGAAAGCAGTATGGAGATCTCTCAAAAGACTGGAAATAAGTGTCCAGTTTGATCTAGCTATACCTCTCCTGGGAATATTCCCCAAAGAGTTCAAAACAACACATAACAGAGTTACATGTTTACCCAGGTTCATAGCAGCGCAACTAACAATAGCTAAAAATATGGAAGACACCAAAATACCCATCAACAGACCAATGGATACTGTGGAGTTTATACACAATGAGTACTATGCATCTATAACGCCCAACAGCGTGGAGGCTTTTGTAGGCAAATGGAGGAAACTTGAGACCATGATGCTTGGTGAAGTGAGTCAGAAGCAGAAAGTGAACTATTGAATGGTCTCTCTGATATGAGAGTCCCAGATCACAACTATCTCATAGAACTCAAAGTGACAGACAAAGGGAACCTGGGGTTGCGGGGGGCGGGGGGAGGGGAAGGGTCAAAAGTAGAGCGGGGAAGTCCTTGTTACCTTGACAAGATATGTATGTGCACAAAATGCTCAACTTCAATGAAAATCTTAAATTTAGCACTAATACATATCAATAGAATGGGGCGAAAAAGGTAAAATGGGGAAGAAGTTATGTTCCAATTTGGGCTGTCATTCTGGGGTCATTAAATAAGCTATATTTCAACTGGAAATGACAGAAAACATTCATTCAGTTGTCACTTACTAAGTCCTTTAGTCATTTTCAAACTTACTGAGTGCCTACTTAGTATCAGGCATTGTGCTAGTCTGTTGATGGAAATAAAAATAAAACGATTTTTGTCCTTAAAGTGGGAGATAGATGCAGATATTCATGAGTTGCTGTACAGTGATACGTAGGCATCAGAGATTGATATTTAGGTGAAAAATTAACAGGAGTATATGTGGGAGTAATTATTCAATTTCTGAAATAGACTGAAGCTGAAATAGAAACCTACTTTGAGTTCATTTTGGAAATCTTTACATCTGTAGTTGTGACATTTGTGCGCATTGCTTTCTCTGCTGCTTCCTCCACTGCACGATGTGATATGTGACAGTAAAAGTTCAGGCCCTATGTTGGCCTCAGGCACAGCCTTCTGAGTGCTGGGATTATAGGCATGCACAATTATGCCTAGTGTATGTGGTGTTCAAAAATCAAACCCAGGATCTTGAGCTTTTACCTCCCACAGAACTATTCCTCTAGCTCTCAGCACAAGATTTCTATGTGTATGATATAAGAGAGCTTTAGTATTTTAGTTTTTAGTTTAGTTTTGTGCAGCCATCACTACTGTCTAATTCCAGAACATTTCCATCACTGCCAAATGTTGGGCTAGATTGCATCGATCTAGTCAGCAAGTGAGATGACTTTGTAGTTGGTCTGAATCTTCATGAGCCTTAGTTTGTTTCATGTTTATCCTGTATCTTTGAGTGAAGATTTTCAGAGATTTTGCTGACGTCGTGGAGTATCAGAGTCTTTCCTCCTTGGCTATCCCTGAACCTCAATTTTGTTTACCCACCATTGTGACATTACTGAAATTTTTGTGTAGTTTTCTAGACACTTAAAAACCTGTATACGGTTTTAAATTTCATTCCCTAGGAATGTTTCTAGAAGGAGGTAGTACAGGATGGGAAACCATTTCTGGGAATTTGGTCTCTAAAGTAGCCATGACCTTGAGTGGCCTCAATTCCATTTTTTGTTTCACCAGTCAAGTATAGTCAATGTATGAGTGTGAGCCTTGACTTTTGGCTTAGTCTTTCTACCAGTTAGGAAAATGCCTAAAGGTCAAAAAGAAATAGAGAATATAGATCCTGCCTCACTCTTTCTTTGCAGGAGGTTTCCTTCTCAAGACCTCAATTTTTATTTTTATTTTTATTTTTATTTATTTATTTATTTATTTATTTATTTGCTTTTCAGTACTTTCGAACAACTGTTGATACAGTTATAGACTATCATAGGGGCAGAAGACAAGCAAATTCCTGAGCCCTTAACCTGTTACTCATTAGAAACATGATTTGAACTTTCTTTTAAAATAGTCAGGAACCTAGAAGCTGGTATTGTTGGTGCCCAATGATTAAATAAAAGCAGGATATGACTTTTTTTTAAATCTTCATTGTATGTATCTCCTTTATTATCTTTAAACTTTGTAACAGATTCCAGCCCAGCTATACATGTAAGCCTGCTAATCACGTGGGGAGTGTCTGTATTACAATGTTTATTAAACCTAAATTTACCTACCCTCTCATCTTTCATGAAGATTGAGGCTACCAAGAAGGGAGTAACTGAAGGAATTTTGAGGGTTTACAGGCCTGCTTTGACAACATTCAATTTCAGATCCCTCCCTTCCCCCACAGTAGTAACACCTAGAACTCTCAAAGCCTAGAGTTCCAGGAAGAGCAGAGCCTTGCAGACCACCCCATGATGAGATCACCTTCCACCAAGAAGAAGCAATTATCTCATGGCAGGACCTGAGGTAGCTCTGAGCAAGGACAGATGTCATGGAAACCAAATTGTTCTGTAGCCATAAGGATTCCTCTAGAGCTATGGAAATGAGAACTGATAGTCAACTGGACCTTGGTCCTTATAAGCTGGCCCATTAAAACTGACCGTATGCTTGGGAGCTAGCCACTGTGTACTTCAGCATCAGTAATGCCCCTGCAGTTACTCAAACTGGAATCTTTTTTCTATTGTCTCTTACTTTCTACCTCTGTCTAATTAACCTGCCTATGCCTCATGCTGACAGGTACTGAAATTCTTTTTCTATGATGTAAGTCAAGAATCTGCTTCGTGGGCTGAGATCCACATCTCCTCTTTGGAAGACTTGCTTGGATCCCATCTGGTGACATAACCCTGCTTCCCGAACACTTATAGTATTTTCAACAAGAGAGAGGGTGTGTGTGTGTGTGTGTGTGTGTGTGTGTGTGTGTGTGTGTGTGTGTGTGTGTGTGTGTGAGATACTTTATTGAAGTAGAAATTACATCCTAGTATTATTTTTCTCTTGGTAAATTTGTGTAATACATCAAAATATAAAGTGTAAATTTTAGGATTATATGTTAAAGAGGTTTTACAAATGAATTTGCTTGCAAGTAGAACAACATAAACAAATTAGAAGCATCTTAGAAACTTTATTTTACCTTTCCAAAATCAAAAAGTATTTGTCCCTCAAAAATACTACTCTTCTGATTTCTGTCACCATAGATTTTTGAGTTTTGCATAAGTAGAATCAGTTTTTCTGTTTTATTTAGACATTTTTTTCTCAACATTAAGTCCAAATTTGGCCATATTGTTGCATGTAGAAGTACTTTACTTTTGGATGTGTAGTGTTTCATTATGTAAATATTCTACAGCTTATTTTTTTTCTTTTTAAAGTTCATGGACATTTGGAGTTATTTTCTAGTTTTCAGGCCTTTATGAATAAAGATCTATGACCATTATTGAGTATTATTGTGTCATTCATATATATCTGTACTCATTTCTTTTGGGTACATATCTATAAATGGGCTTGCTGAGTCACGAAATAGATACATCAGTTCTAGTAGATATTTCCAAACAGTCCTTCAGAGAGGTTGTACCATTTTCCACTCATGGCGGCGGTGCAGAAGGAAAGTTACCATTGTTCTACATCTTCACCTTCTTTGTTATTGACAGGTGTTATGTTTTGTTTTGTTTTTGCCATTTTGGTGCGTGTCAGTCAGAGTTCTCCAGCAAAACAGAATTAGACCAATAGGAAGGATGTGTGTGTTTGTGTGTGTGTGTGTGTGTGTGTGTGTGTGTGTGTGTGTGTGTGTGTAATGTGAATATAACATTTTCAAAATAAATACACAATTAGGGAAGTCGAGAAGTCCCTTGATCTTTTATTTGCAATATAAAGAACCAGAGAAGCTCATGCTATAATTTGGTAGAAGTCTGAAGACCTGAGAATCAGAGAAGCCAGTGGTATAAGTCTCAGTCTCAGTTTGACTGATGGTCTGAAAACTGGAGTGCAGTTAAGTATAGAGCTAGGAAAGGGTAAGTTTTAAGTCCTTGTGTGAGTCTAAAGGACAGAACCAGAAGCAGTTACATTCCAGGTCAGAAGAAGATAGATAACCCGGCTTAAATAGAGTGGGTGAATTTGCTCCTTCTGTATTCATGTTAGTCCATGTTAGTTTATGTTTACTTTTTGTTCTCTTTTGAGACCTTAATAAGTGGGATAATACCCACCAACATTGGTGCAAACAGATCTTTTTACACAATCTACTGGTTTAAATACTAATCTCTTCTATAAATGTCTTCACAGGTACATCCAGAAATACTGTTGTACCCGCTGTCTGGGCAACCCTTAACTCATTGAAGTTGACACATGAAATTAACCATGACTGTGTGTGTGTGTGTCTGTGAGAGAGTATCTAATGATCCTTTTAATTTTGATTTCACTGATAACTGATACGTTGAGTACCATTTGATATCCTTATTACTAACTATGTATTCTTTGTTCTCTGATGTTTGAATCTGTTGTCTATTTTTCTGTTGGGTAAAGAAAATAGGAGTTACTATTTAATGTGAATGAAGTACACTGTGTGTGTGTGTGTGTGTGTGTGTGTGTGTGTGTGTGTGTGTGTGTTGTTGTTGTTGTTGTTGTTGTTGTTTTAGTATTGCTTTGTTTTATTCCTGGTATCCTATAGAACACTTTTGGAATCACAGTAAGATGTTATGACTGCACTTACATTGCTACTGACTTTAACATCAGAAATCTCATTATTTAGAAGTATTTCTCAAGAATGTGAATCTTTCTATATTGTTAGTTCATGTTTATTAGAATATGGTAACTTTTTAATTACTTTGAGCAGAACAGGCCAATCTCCTAATGAAAAGATAAATTGTGTGAGCTCAGAGCTAACTAAAAAAAAAAATTTGCTACTATCAGTTTGGGATTATTTATAGTAATAATTTGTGTTAGTGGGTGTTATTGAAGATTCACTCAACATGTTCTCTCCTTCCTTTGATTTTATAGAATTAACTAAGGTTATAAATAGTATTCACAAATAATCACATAATTACTAGTTTTTGACCATAGTTTACTTGGTAAATATGATTTTTAAGCTATAATTTCTGAAGTTCAGCCTCGTACTTTACTTTGGTAAGGTTTTTGTTCATACCCTTGCCTTTCTGAAAAACTCCTCCTTCCACTTTACCAAGTTAACTTTTCTCTATATCCTTGACATTTTATCCCAGTCATGTTGCCTATAGGAAGGCTTTTCTGATCTTCCCACTCTATGTGGGGGCATCCTTTTGTATATTTTTGTAGAACTATGCCGCAGTTTCCACAGTTTAATCTTTTTCATTGAACTTTAGTGTCTGCTTTTACTCAGAACAGAAATCTAGCATCTAACATAGAAATTAGCAACTAGTAGACACTCAAAAAATATTTGATGAATGAATGAATGCAATTTTTTGAAAGGCAGAAGATCTCAGATTTTCAAAGAGCTGTTTGTTTTAAATATAGTAATAGCAACTTAAGTGTATCTGAAAAGTATTGTAAAGAATCTTATTGCCACTAAATATGCCAACTAATACTTAAAATTAGTGTGTTGTATTTAGGTCTAATATGAAATTGAAAAGATAGCTGTCAAATTATTCTACGTGGTAGTATAGAAGACTAATTATGTTCCTGGAAATAATTACTGTTGAGCACTTCTGCTTCAGTCCAGGGTGTACTTGTTATATTAAAAACAAAGTCTAGTTGAGACTTTTAACATTGCAAGTGAGTTTAGTGAGCTTGACTAAAATACTAAGTTACGATTATGCTTACAAAATTGAGAGTATAGTAGTATAGTAATGGCGATCTGTTGGTGCACTGCCATTAATGTTGGAGGTGAGTTTCCATCTCAGAATGCACTGTTTTACTAAGTGGATTGCTTCTCAACTGTGCTTTGTCTCCTGTGATTTCTACCCTACCTGATTTCTAGACTCTTTACATACTCATCTAATACATTTATTTTCCGCCTAAACTAGCATCAGTTTTTGTTTTACTTTTCGCCCCTAACAGCTCTAACAAGTATAGATCCTAAAGAAGATACTGATGTTACCTACTCCCAACTAGGAGTCTTATTTGTGTAAGAGTCTCATAGGACTCTCAAGAAACCAATAAAAAGAACTCTGGGATGTATAAACTCTTTTGCAAAGGAATTAAGGGACCTGTGACTCAGATTATTGGTGCAGAGCAATGTTTTTGTATGGAAGAACTCTGAGAGACAGTGTTTAGAATTCATAAGAATGGAGTTTGGAAAAATAGTTTAAGTCCATAAAATAGAGATTAATATCCAGAATAAAGACCATTTTATAACTCAACAAAAAGAAACAAAACATGAGAAATGATAGAAAAACATAGGCTGTTAATCTCAGCACCCTAAGAGGCTGACGCAGGAGAATTGCAAATTGGAGTCCAGCCTGGATGATTAAGCAACTTAGTAAGACCCTGTGTTATGGTTTGGATCTGGACTATCCCCCTAAGGGCTCATTTTTTGGAAGATGATACAATTGCGGGGTTGATTCACTGATTTTCTGTGCTCTTGGGTGGTGGGACCTGGTTGGAAGAGGTGGATTACTGAAACATAACCTGGAGGAATTTATGCTGGTTCTGCCCTTCCTCTTACCTTGTTGTCTTGACAAACTATGAACAGCTTTTTCCAGGTAGACCCTCTGCCAAACATTTCCACCAGTGCCAGCAACCTATGAATGGATGGAGACCTGAAACTGAGCTAAAATAAGATTTTCCTCCCTTAAGTTGTGAGTGTTGGTGTTGTGTCCCAGCAGCAACAACAAAAGTAACTAAGATGTCCTACCTCAAAAAACAAAACTAAGAATAGGCTGAGAATGTAGCTCAGTGCAAACACCCTGAGCCCAATCCCCAGTACCACAACAAGAAACTCTGAAAAGTTCATTTGATCAACTGATATATGAAAAGACAGTTTACTGTACTTGCAATCAGTGAAATGTGGCCAATTCTCAACCATCCCCCACCCCCTTAGCAGAATCTTCAGAATGACTGCAGCCACTCCATTAGCACCTGACATAGTGAAAAATGTGAAGTTGGGGTGAAGAGTGATAGCAGTTTTTACCAATACTGTTCAAATAACAAACATTTGCAAATCTTACCCAAGCATGGATCAGTTGTGACCATACTGTAAGGGTCTCTCCTACAGTGTCAGAGGGTTCCCCTGCGCCAGAGGGTTCCTGAAATTGAAGCTGGAGTACATATTTCCATTCCCTTTATGAGGGAATACTTTGCTGTAAACTACCTCCTTTTCTGCAGTCCAGAAAACAGATGCATTTTTCCCTTCCTGCTTCAATGAACCTCCTCATAAAACAACTCTCTTCATTCGGTCACTGAGCAAAGGTGGCATTATCCTCCATTCGTGCCTTTACCCGTGGTACATTTGATGAGTTCCCTAAGAACACCTCTCGATGTTAGAGTATATATCAATCTCAGAGCGTTTCTTTGAGGTCTTTTAATATGAGACAAGTATAAAATCTCCCCTGTTGCAAACCTCACATCTTAATCCAGAACAGTTCCTGAACTCTTCTCTTTCTGTCTTTGATATGAATCGATAATATTGGTAGATCTGTCTGGTTTTGTGATCTCTTAGTTTGTCTCTGTAGGTAGCCTGGTCCCACTGAAGACCTTTCGTTTTGTTTTTAGTTTGGGAAGTCTGGTTACCTAATGAAAAAGAAAGAGAACTATTTCAATATGAGTCAGTGCAGCTTAATTATTTTCATTCTACAGTTTTCTCCTTTAAAATTTGCTGTCAGTTAAGCAAATTATTTTAGGATTTATCTGTCCTAGGTTCCATGTAGATACCAAAAATTATAAACAGTCAACTGAAACATGAAGGAGCAGTATGATTAATCTGCATTTATTGAACGATAGTCTAAACTCAAGCTAACTCAATATAGAAACAACTCTTAGTAGTATTTTAAGATTTTTAAGTTTTCACCTTGGCTTCATAGAGTATGATTGACCTTGCCAAAATAAACCTATTATGCACTCCAGCTTTTGCTAGGAATTCCCCTGTAAGTTTTAGTGAACTCGTGCAGTGTTGGGACGATACAGAAGATTTTGTAGGACCTTTTTCCAACAGAATTGTAGAAATACATTTATGAAAATTGGAGAATGAGGATTAGTATCCTGATACAGTTTATGTGCAAGGTTTGTAGTTTGATATATATATACATGAAATGATGTTCTTGCATATGTCTAGTGCATTAAATTATTTGTAGAAGTGTCCAAAATTGTGCTTCATGTGTTGCTCAAGCTTTCTGGACTTGTGTGTGAAGCTTGAGTGGCCCCATTCTGCCACCTTCTGGTTGCCTCTGTGTCTAACACGACAACAAGCTAAGTGTCATCTAACTATTCCTGCCCTCCTTTGTGCTGGTTCATTGATTTGAGGTTTGGAAGATTTCGGATGAGGTCAGTTGAAGCTATAGCATAGTTCCGTAGTTCTAGTGCCTTAGGTGCGTATTTATAAAATGATTTTAGAGTTTGTTGTCATGAGATACCACATGATGTATAGGGTGATATCCTCTACAGTGTGTCATTAAAACTACTTTAAACTTTTCTGCAATACTAAAATTTTGTTCACATTTTGCTTGACATTAAAACTATACTGTTGATTAGCTGCATAAGAAGTGTTACTGGAAGAGTAAAATATAAACGAGGGGTCCTGAATTGGCTGCCAGTCTACAAGAGAAACTGATTCTGGCTTCAGCAATCACTTACTGATCTCTAAAAGGAGAGGCTAGATTATTTGCACGTTAATGAGACCTTAGGACATTGTACTCTTGGTTTTGCATCACTTCACTGTATTTCCCCATCTTCAAAGTGTTTTTTAACCTATAACTTTTTTGGTGAAAGGGCTTGAAACCTTAAAAAGTATAACTTTGAGTATGATATAGATCTTGGGGGAGGTAGGAAAAAGAAATTAGAATACTTTATAAAGTATTGTACTTTCAGTGCTTTGTGCAACATACTACCTTTTTATGCCTCTAGAAAATTGTATGATTCCAAATCCAAAAGTATATTTTATGAAGAATAAATCTATTTACTTTATAAAAATATTTCCCAAATCTGGCAAAAGATGTAAATTTACAGATTCAGGAACCTCAATGAACTGTAAGAAAACCGCATGTGTAGTAAGTAAAACATAATCCAATTACTGGAAACCAAAGATAAATCATTACCAGCGTTCTTTCTCTATAAAAGCTGTTCAGGCAGAAGAGAAATGATACTAGAAGCAAATCTGAGAATTCATGAAGAGAAATATCAAATGATAAATGCCTGGATAAATATAATAGACTGTTTTTTCTTATCTTAGGTTTGTAAAAATAGGTATGTAGATACAAAAGTAGTAACATTCCTTTGTGTATTTCTGCTGTATCTAGATTTGTTCATGTGACCATTAAAATATAAAGCAGAGGATTGCAAAAGAGCCACATGTTTGTGAGGGTTATACATTTTCCTTAAAGCAGTAAAATTTTAATTGTAAGTGGACTGTGAAAAATGAAGGGCGTACAAGATTGAAGTCTGTCAACATCAAAAATGAACCAAAAACCAAACCACTAGGTATCAAAAAATTGACAGTGCAATGTACACAATTTTCAAGTAATTCAAAAGAAAAAAAGAATTCAAAATAGAATGAAAAATAAAGGGAAGAGACTCTGTTTTAAAACTGGCATGTAGAGAATCTAGAGACAGCCCTTCAGACAACTGAGACTGCAGACTGAAATCTGGGGAGACAAACCCAGAGACCCACATAAGAGATCTGCTTACTTTGAGAAGAAACCTCTAGAACCTTAAATTAGTGAAACATTTAAATGATGATTTTGGGAAGTCTTTAATGCTAAATGAGGATTAGTATAAGAGTCTGAGGCCCCCACACCTTTGATGATTTACCTCTGGGAACTCTAGTCAGGCTTTCAAGATGAAAAGGTTTCCTTGTGGGTGTTGTGGTTGGGAGTGCAATCATTATGAAATATGCCTAGAACATTTTTCAGTTAAAGTCTATTCCTTGGTGAGGAGGGAATTACTTTACTACAACAAGAAAGACACATACCATAAGAGCTGTAATGTAGCAGTTCATAGCTGAAAGTTGTAAGGCATGAAGTCTTCTCTGAATAGTACTGAGAGAAACTTAAAGTCCCTGGGGAGACAAAAACAAGAATACTGGAATACCTTGAAGATTCTGATACCCAGAGTGAACATTACAACCCATTTCCTGGCTAGATTAATAAATCCACACTGTAAATTCTCGTTTACCTCTGTTCGTATTTCCCAGTGCAGTAAAGTTCATTTTCAACAATAACATAGAAGTCTGTTTAGTTTAGACCTAGAATGTCCCTGAAAATTCTAATGTACACAGAGGTAGGGCTTTTGGAAGATGATTTAATCATGATGGTGTTATACTTGTCAGTGGACTAACTCTCTGATGAGTTCATGGCTGAATGTGCTGGGTCATGACCTGGTATTCTTGTTCCCAGCTTTTCCTGTTTCCTTACTTCCTGGCTTCCATTGGTTGAGTGCCTTTTTTTCACCATACCATTTTTGTCTTAGAACCAACTACCCATGAACTGAATCCTGCATCCTCTGAAACATGAGCCAGAATAAGCCTGTAAGCTGCCATGCCCGGCGTTTTGCCCTAGCCACAGGAAAGTGATTGACACAAAGGTCTTCCTAAATGGAACAGTCTGAAGAGAAAGAGGAAGCATCAGAATCAGACTTAGATGTTGCTGATTTGGGAATTGCATTGTGAAATGATAATCGTGATTAACATATTAGGAACTCTAAGGAACAGAATAGGCAACTTGCAAGAAATGTATGGGTAATATAAGTAAAGGGACACTTTAAAAAGAATTGAAAAGAAGAGTATTTAAATGCACTGTAGCAGAAATATGTTACCTTTTGTATGATCATCAGTAGGCTAGGCATAGCTGAGCAAATACTCAGTGAATTTGAAGATAAGGACTGTGTACATTTTAAAAGAAAAAGTGAAAAGCATAAAAATGGAACATCCATAAACAGTAGGGCAATTTCAAAAGGTGTAACATGAATAATTAAGGATATGAGAGGGAAAATAATTAGAAATCTGTGAAGTAGTAAAGGCTGAGAATGTAACAAAATTAAAGACAGATTACAAAAGGTAGGTCTGAAAACTTCATTAATTATCAATGTCAGATAACCACAGTGCACATTTCAACTAGAAAACCAAAGACTAAGAGAAGATACATAGCATATCCAAGTTGATGAAATTTTTTCATTTAAGGTTAAAATTGTTAGTTTAGGAAGTTAACATGTCTAATATTGCATATCTGTATATCAGAACCTAGCAGTAGTGAATGGTGGATGATGGATGATGGATGATGGTATTGAGGTTTCTGACTATTAAAGTGGAATTTACAGAAACACAAGGGAAGAAATCATGTAATCACTCAGCTGGAGATTCCAACATAAACTTTAATGTATAGACACAGTTACAGATAGAAATACTTTAGACATAGGAATATGCACCTGTTAGTATATTCATACAGTTCCCTTCTTTCAGCCTAGAAGTAACAACACCCTAATAGTAAGTATTTCAGGTTCCCAGATCTTGATACCAAATAGAGTATTATCTAATAAAAATATAAAGGGGACTCCGTGAAAAAGTGTAATTGCTGGGGGGAAAAAAAGGCAACAAGTCTAAATGTATATACACCTTAAGATGGAACTTAAAAATACAGGAAGCAAAAACTGGTATTCCTAAAGAGAAACAGAAACTGTAATCCTCAATGGTGAAGATTTCTAAATAGAAGTCTAAACCATCTAAATAGAAAATTCAGAGCACATAAACACCATTACCCTGTTATTTACAGTTATATTTATGTTTAACAATTTAAAAACATGGGCATATGGAACATTCACTATTTTGGAAATCAAGTCCTGGGTCCTGGAGGTGTAGCTCAGTTTATTAGAGCCCTTCCCAAGAAACCCAAGGCCGCAGGTTCAATTTCCCAGCACTCAGGCAGCTGAGGGAGGAGGATTGGCATGAGATGGAGGCCAGCCTGAGTTACATAGTTCAGGATCAGCCTGAACCACAGCAAGACCTTGTCTCAATTAAAAAAAAAAATCCTGTATTCCCAAATTACAAAACAATAGCAGAAAAATGTTGGGGAAATCCTTGAATACTTGTAAATTTAGACAGCACACGTCTAAGTAATCCAAGTTCTGTAACATTTTTCCCCCCTGAGGCAGGGTCTTGCTATGTAGTCCAAGCTGATCCTAGACTCACCGTAGCCCTGGCTGTTCTTGAACTCGTGGTAATTCTGCTGCCTTAGCCTCCTAAGTGCTGGGAATACAGGCATGCATTACCACATCCAGGTAATCTTTATGTGGTTTTTACTGGGAATTCAAACCCAGGACCTTGCACATGCTAGCAGGCACTTTGACCACTAAGCTATGCCCTCAGCCCCAAAGACAAAAATCTTAAAAGAAAATTAAAATTTAAGCCAGATGAAAATTGAAATACGATACATCAAAATTTGTCAGGTGCACCTAACTTATTGTATTGGTTAGAATTCTTGGAGAAACAGAATAGGAAGAATATGCATTATATATATATATATGTATATATATGTATATATATACATATATATATGTATATATATATATATATATATATACATATATATATATATATATGAGAATTTATAAAGGCATATTACAGGGTCCTAAGAGAATCGAACATAGCCACCTGCACACATGAGAGAGGACCCAGTAGCTGCTCTCGCGTGTGAGATGGAAGATCACTAGTCTAAGACAGTAGTGTAGCTATTGTGAGTCAGTACCATCGATTCATGTCCAAAGACAATGGGAAGACCTGAAGACAGGTAAATCTGTGGAGCTTGGTGATGCAAAGACCATGGTGAGTCAATATGTCGAGAAGATGGTGAAGGCTGGGGCTCTCCCAGAAGAATAATTCTTTTTTATTTAGTTCAAGGTTCCAGTCCGTTGGTTGGGTCTTTTTTCCCTATTTGCAGGCCCGTGAGTCAGTCAGTCACACCCTAAGCTCTACTTTACAGACTATGTGAGCATACTCTAGTCTCTTCAAGTTGACAGTGCTTTAAAAGGTCACAATAATTATTCAAAGAATGTAATGTGTAGGATTAAGTTCTTATTGTGTAAGACTAAGTTGATATACTAGAAAAGATTTAATAGAGCAATTTAAGTTTCCACATTCTGAAACAAATAGAAGTAAAATGATACAAAGAAAGCAGGAAGTAAATGAAGGTAATGACAGAAATCAATGAAAATCAATTTTAAAAAAGGATGGATGTTTGAAAAAAATCAACAAAACCTAAACCCACTAACCAAGAGAAGAAAATCCAGATTACCGAAACCAGAATGAAAGACGGTAATGACTACTTATGCTACATTAAAATGGTGATAAGGGTTAGATATGACAATTCACATATATGTGACAACTTATAAGTTGACTGTCTCTTGAAAGACATGCACCATTAGTACTCAAAATGCAATAACTCATTTATACTATGTTCATTGAAAATTTAATATTCGTGGGCATGTACATGTGCATATGTGTGGTGTGTGTATATGTGTTTGTGGAGACTGAGCCCAAGGCCTTCATACTGAACTTCATTTCCAGCCCATATTTTATTTTTGATTTTGAGACAGGATCTTGCTAAGGTGTTAAGTTGCTGTGGCTGGCCTCAAGCTTGGCATCCTCCTGCCTTCGCCTGCCAGACTTCTGGGATTACAAGTTGGTGCCACTGGTCTGGCTGTATTAGTATTTGTAATCTTTTGGAAAAGAAAACTCTTGTCTCAGATAATTTGACTGGCAGATTCTACCCAACATTTTCAGGAAGAAACTAACAATTCCTGAATCTCTTCTATGAAATATAATATGAAAGACTTCATAATTTATGAGGTCAGTTTTAACCTGCTACCAGAATTAAGCAGACAATATGTGAAAATAAGACTACAAAATATCTTTTGTAAGCAGAGATAAGGTTTCTCAATAAAGTCTTAGTAAATTGAATCCAGCGATATATGAAAAGGGTAACATACCCGGAACAAGAGATGCTTCTCCAGAGAATTCAAGGCCTGCTCAGTCGACACAGTTAATCAATATAATCCATCATATTAGGATACTAAACAAGTGAAACCATGTAATCATATCAACAATTACTGAAAGAACTTTAAATATATTCAGTATTCCTCCAAGGCTAAAAACTCCCAGCTAACTAGGAAAAGAAGGAAACCTTGTTAGGTCAATAAGAAACGTACGTACAAACACACACACACACACACACACACACACACACACACACACACACACACACACACACACACACACACACACACACACAGTCTGCAGTTAACGTAAGTAATGAAGAAAAAAATGCTTTCTTTCTGAGACATAGAATAAGCAGGGTTACTAATATCCTTCATTCTTTTTTCAACATTGCACTGAAAGTTTTAGCCAATGCGATGTGACAGGAAAGGAATAGACATAAGAATTAGGGAAAAAAAAACTATATCAAAGATGACCCAATTCTCTACGTTAAAAAATACAATAAATCTCCAAAAAGAAAGTATGTTCCTAAAACTAGTAAGTTTAGCAAGAGAAGTCTGTAATACCAGTATAAAAAGTTATATGTCTGTATGTTAGCACTGCACAATTGTGAAAAAAGTAAACATTTGCAATAACTTTAGGATGCCATGTAACATTTTAATACACACACACACACACACACACACACACACACACACACACTGCACAGTAGCTACATTTAGCTTGAGTATGTTGTGCACATATATATTGCATCCCCATTACAATCCCTTTCTCCCCCCCTTCTAGCCCCCGGCCTCACCGTCACCCCCAACTCCCCGTATGGCACCCATTTAGTTCTTTTTCAAAAACTCCGCTTGAACAAATGGCTGCTTCTTACGGGAATTCAGGATCATGCAGTTCAGGAGTCTTGATCTGGTAGTTAGCCAAGAAGGGATTGAAGACATGTCCCTTAATGTTTCTAAAGATTTTGTTGTTCTCATATTAAAATAAAAATAATGGTGCTTATACTGTTTACGTCATACTAAAGATTTCTTGACGCTGCAATAATTTCAGAGGGATTTTACAATACTGATTATTTTGTATGCTGTAAACTGCTTGCCAAATGTATCACTATTATTCAATATGAGAAATACATCAGCATTTTGTGATATTAATGACCATCTGCACACGTTAGACTGAAAATTTAAATTATTTCTAAAAGAAATGCAGAAAGAATAAGAACTGTATAAACTCAAGAAGTTGGTTAGTTTTAACATCTTACATTATTTAAAGACAAGGTAGGCTATTACAGCACATTTTGAGTATTTAGGCTAGACAAATATAAAATAATATCCTGAATATATTATCAGGAAAAGTATCATGTAGTTTTTGATGTTAACTTAAATTCTTTAGGAATTCATCTCAGTTAAGCCTGTAGTTATTTTCTTCTAGCAGTAGATGCCAGTAGAGTTCCTTTTTAAATATAAAAGCAGATCCTCTGAGCACTTCCATGGCAACAACTTTCTGGTCTGCATTACCATATATAGAAACAGACTGAAAATTAAATATTCTACTTTTTGTAAAGAATTTTCAACAAATAAAAATGGGATTTTTATATATTCTCATGATACTCAGCTTGTGGAATTTTCTTGGCTGTAATTTTGTTTTAAAAGTGTACGTTGTTTTAAATAAGGTAATCTCAGTGTTCTAGGTAGGAATGTGGAATTTCTGTACTTAAGCAACACTGACAATAAATAATAAGTCTGGGTAGAATTGTTAAAAACGAGTATGGCCAGGCTGAAGTGTTAGAGGAAGTATGTATCCTTCCTAGGAAAGAACTGACGTGTGAAGTCTTGAGAAACTAACAGAGAGATGAATGATTGAAGGGGCTGACTGGAAGCATGGAAAACCAGAAATTCCTTTAGAGAGGGGCATTTGCCCTGACTTTAGCAATTGAATCTAAAGAAAAGCAGAAAGTCACTGGTGTAACTTCTGTTATCACTGTCTCTCTATAAATAGCTTAGTGCTCTTTTAAATTACTTACAAATACTTCCAGTATTTGATGATTCTACTTAGACCCTAAAAGTGAGTGGATACTTCATTTGACATTTATGAAGTTAAGTAACTCACAATACAATATGGACACACGAAAACATCACGAGCCAACTTAACATGACATCGTAAGATTGGTAGACAGGAGAAAGAAGTTTATTTTCCTAGGAAGTACATGACTGACTTCACTGACGAGGTGACGTTTATAGTGGGCCTTGAATAGAAGCAAAGCAAATCACAAAAGCTCAGGAATCTCACCCATTTCTTACCATACTGAGTCAGTCTACATGCTATAGGCATTTAGGAACTCTACAGATACTTACAGTCTGTTTTCTGTAAAGTACTGCCAGATGTGAAATTCTCTTGTAGTGTGCTCATAATATTTATATGTAAAGCTACAAATTTAAGATGTTTAATCTTACATTAATAGATACTGTTTTTTATTCGTTTAGAATGATGCTAATTTAATTGAGCAAAATAGAATATAGACAATTGAGCTGTTGGCTACATGGAAAAAAATCACTATTTAGTATTCCTTTAGTGTGCTGTGTGTCTCTGTGAGTTTTCCTGACTTCATTACAGTACTTTTCCTGTTTATTCTATTTATTGTTGTTACCCTCATGTGTTGTCAAACAGCTGGCAGGTAATCTGGAGTAAGCTGGTTTTAGAATTTTTAAGAGTTTTTCTTTCTCTCCCACCCCCAGTTTTTCCTTTATTTAGAGCTTCAAAAGAGAAAAAAATACACAAATTTCTCATCCTTTAATTGATGTCAGAAAGCGAGTACTCAGAGTCCTTGTTAAATGCCAGAGGTAGTTCTTTTTCCCTGCAAATAGGTGATGGCACATTTTATTTACTTTTAATTGAAGGGTTGAGCTGTAGTCTCCTGTTAAGTTTTTAAATTAACATAGCTCAGTCAATTAGAAGGAATTATTTTTCTCTCAATAGAAATGTCTTGGTATGGTCAATATCATATAATTATACTTTATTTTAGTATTATCTTACATAATTTAAATGTTTTAACCTGGTTTTAGATTTTAAAGTACTTTAAAATTTTTCTACTGGTGGGCAGACGGCCAACAGTAGATAAGTATGATAAGCAAAACTGACATGCTAAGTTTCTGTAGTTCATGTATGGAATAAAATAAAGTCAGCTAGCAACATTTAGTTCTTTTTAAAAATTATTTCTTCAGATATTTTCCTAGTCATGATATGTATTACCAATTTACGTTGCAAGAGTCTTACCTGGGCCATTCCATATTAGTTTTTGATGAAAACTTCTTACAAGGCTTCATAAAATCTGTATACTAATCCATTTCTTAAATTAACACAACCTGACTTTTGAACATGTTATAATTGAAGGTGATTTAGTTTTTATGTGTTTGCATATGATTATCACACATGTTTAATTAGTTCCCCTTTTTGAAATGTTCAATTTTTTACATATGAAGTTTTGTATTTAATTCTCTAATTAATCTATATTTTAATGTTAAAACATTCATGTATAGAACCTTTTTAAATCAGATTATTGCAGATTTCTAAAACTCCTTCCTGTAGTTGAGATGAAAGAAGAGTTTTGCTAAGAAAAGCTCAGTAATGTGCTGTTTTATATTAACAGGAAACAGAACAGCAGTAGTGGTTTGAATGCCCTGCAAACAGGAAGTTTGACACATGCATAGCTCCTAGTCTCTCTGTAAGAAGTTGTTGAGCTCCTTCTGGAAATATTTTCAGTTACTTTAAGTAAAGTGTAAATGTACATGAATGGCAGCTTATAGAGAACTGCCCTGTAACCAGTATACAGGTTCATCTACTGCTCTTCAGAAACTGGAAGGCTTTGCTAGCCGGTTATTTCATAGGCACTCCAAAGGTACTGTACATGATCAGAAAACAGCTCTGGAGAATGACAGCCTTCATTTCTCTGAACATACTGCCTTATGGGAAAGATCAAGTAAGTTTTTTTCTTAATCATAGATTATAACTAATACTAAAGTACTAATTTGGGGCTTTAAAATGTTCATAAATAATCATATTTTGTTTGTCCTTTTACAATTTGTACAAGGACATTTGCAAACTGAAGTTGAAAGAATTCTTCAAAAAGTTGATTATAAGTCAAGCTGAATCATGTAGTTTATTTTTATTTTGTATATGACTATTTAAGTTGAATGGCTAAGAAAAATTATATATAGGGCCCTTACATCATTTTGAGTACATGTTATTGTGACCTGTGTACTTTTTTAAATTCTTGTTTTCATAAACTTTAAATTTTGAAGGAGACAAGAAGTCTTTAAAATTTTTAATTAAATTTCTATTATGTTTGCTGCCTTTTATTTTTAAATGCATATGTGAAGTTACTTCAGTTTTTACAAACATTATTTTTTAAAATAAAAGCAAACTACGATTGTTCTGTATAAAAATTAACATTTACAACATTATGGAGGTTAGGCTATACATGTGTCATTGTATTTTATGTTATTTATAAACATGATTAAAGGAGAAAAATTGTTCATATTTTCATCTAGCTTCTTTCTAGGACATATTGCTTTGCTAAAATTGTATTTTGGTTCTATATTGGGAGACATGTGTATTTAAAAGATAAGTTTCAAGTATAGACAATACCAGTGCCTTCAATCCACATCTCACAAAGCTATTTTTGTCACTTTGATCAAAGGAACAGTAGATTTGACCTTGACACTTTTGTCCCTTTTGTTATGTTTATCTGATCATTAAATAGCACTAGCTTTTGCTTCTTTGTTTTTATATATTCCAAAGAAGTTGAGGAAGAAAGCTCAGTTAAAAAGTTTACAAAGTTTACTTTGTTTATACAGAACCTCAATGGTTTTGTAAAAATGTAATCGAAGTATTGTTTTACTACATCCGAATTAAAGAAAATTCTTCTTAAAGCTACTTTAGGGAGAAAAAATACATGTGTTTATGCAAATTTTTTAACTCAACAAGTGTTGATTATTTATAGTTAGTATCTACAATGAGTCGGTGGTTAGGAATAGCACGTATTTTCAAGTTGACGAATTCTAAGTATTGAAATCATAGCATAAGCAAAATCTTTTTATTCATTCTGCTTGTCTTATTCTGTTAAATTTTGTTGATCTTTTAGAAATTATTTTTTGTGAAATTCAGTTTTTTTGAAGCAAAATGAGGAACAAGAATAGAATTAAATCAATTTCTGTTTTACTACTACCTGTTCCACATAGTGCATTTTTAGTCAATGTATTTTGAATGAATGTTATGGGATTTTAATAGTTAAAAGTTGTGCTTGAATTAGACTCTCAATTTTCTTAAACATATGGGCTGTGTAAGCTGTCTGAAATACATTTTAAAATCTAGCAATGGAAAATAGTATCTGAGCCCTAATTTCTTTTGTAAAAACAGGTAGATAAATGTTGCTACCATTTTCTTTCACATGAAATCAGTAAGATAAATATGGTCATTTTACAGAAAATTAGAAGCAAAGTCCTTATAAGAATAACAGGCATGATTTAAGAAATTTATTTATTTATTTATTTATTTATTTATTTATTTATTTTTGAGGCAGGGTCTTGCTCTGTAGTTCAGGCTGATCCTGAATTCACTATGTAGTCCACATTGGGCTAGAGCTCGTGCAGTCTTCCTGCCTCAGCCTCCAAAGTGCTGGATTACAGGTGTGCATCACCACACCCAACTGTTATGTGGTGCTGAAAGAGGTATGCTCCCAGCCCCAAGAAAAATTTGAAGAGTACCTAAGTATTCATTAATTATTCCTTCACTGTCTTCTTTTTGTAGCCCACAAATATTATGTGGACAGATAAGATAAGAGACACAGTAGTTTATGTTTGGTCAGCATGGCGTTCTCATTTGCTATTATGAAATGTGTTAATATGGAGGAGAAAACACTGATACAGAAAAAACTGAAGAATCTTATTGTTTCAGAATTACTGAGTTTATTTTTGTGTTAAAAATACAAATTTTTATTCATTTTTCAGCGAGTTAGAAAAGGTACATACCAAGCACATAGTTCAAACAATTTAAAGCCATTTACTTGCATGACTCGTTTGACCAGAGAAAGGAATGTGATATCTCCTGATGATAAGCACTCTGGACAAACTTGTTTCAAAATGCCATTTTAAGAAACATCTAAGTGCAGGAAGAATATATTTTTTCAAAAGTTAAATTCATGAACTGTTGAATAAAGATTACCAGTTCAGGTAGATATGAACTGTAACAAACTTTAATCAAAGATTCTTCTCCAAAGACACTGTAAGGATGAAGATACAATAAAGACCACATAGTGGTTTCCAGATGTTTCAGCTCTTTTCCTATTATATTAAATAACAGGAATTCCTGTTGAAAACCCAAGGATATAACAACTATTCCATACACGTGTAACTTACATGAAGTTCAGAGTAGAAGCATGGAGGAACCTTCTGTTTTGTTCTGACTGAGAATGAATAGGAATATTATTGTCCATTGAGTTCTTTGGCTTATTTTGGTTAGCTTGTAAATCTTTCTTTGATCATAAATGGTCTTTTGAGTTATATGATTCTGCAATTAAAGAAATTTGTTTCTGTTGTAAGTCTTTGACTTTACGTACTTAATAACTAGCCACAACATTTATAAAGTAAATAGATCAATACTATCACTCTGCCTATTCCTCCTTCCCACGAATTGAAAGGCTATTTCTCTGATAAATACAAATCCATATTAATAAATCTTAGATTGGAAAAGCATACTGACAAAAAATAAGTTTTTTATATGCATTTCCACTTGTGGAATTAGAAAGCTACAAGAGACTGCATTCTATAAGTTTACCTTCCCAAATTTCATACACTCTTTCAGACAGTGTATTTGCTAGTTCACCAAATGTATATCATTGTAACTTCTAAACTAGAAGGATTTCCATATTTCTACTTTTTTCTGATTACAGCTATTTTATAAGCCTATTGATAGTAATCAAATTCTACTTATCTGACAAATTTTGAGTACTTACTGTATCATAGTCATAAGATTTATCATAGTAAATAAAATTCTGAGGGAAAAAATAAAGTCAATTTGTACCCTCAAAACCAAGAATAGCAATAGTGAACGTATAAGTAATGGAACTTTCAAGGCAAATTGATATGGGTGTTCAGAATTTCGGACTCTATTCCAAAATAAACAGTTTAAAGCCAATGCAGTTTAAGTGGAAAATAATATAATGCCACATTAATTGAAAAAGTCTAAAAAATTTGACTAGTGCAGCAGTCAAATTGCTTATTCCATTTGGGGAAAACGTGTATAACTCTCGTATGGTTCCTATTTGTGCTGGCTCTTAACTTTGAGCGATTATTTTTGAAGCAACAGCGAATATGGCAATGAATAATGACATAAGGGGCTCTCTTTATAACACCACCTGTGCAAGACACTTCTGTCTGAACCTTCCTTTACCTGCTCCTGTCACTGGTGACATTGGCTTATACTCGAGATGTGCTTATGGGTTCAGATTTCTCTCGGATGTAACTTCCACAAAATCACAGAGTCATCCTAAAGCTTTCTTCCTGATTAGAACTCATGGCCTCCTTACTTACGTTCTCATACCATCTACTTCTAGTTGGCACGATTAGTCCATATGTTATCTCTCTCCCCTATTTTATTTTGATCTTCATGGTGGCATAGAACTTGTCAGTTTACTTTGGTGTTGCCAACACATTTCTTGTAAGTGTTGATTTGCTTGTTAGATTAACATTTAGTATACTACAGACTTAATGCTAATGAACTTCCTCTAATTTGTTTGTGATTTTTGTAATTTATTTTAAAGGCCTGTAGACCTTAGCCAAAAACAGCAAATGGTAATCTGACCCTAACGTTACCACATTTCAAAAGCTTTGAAGCTTGCAGTGTTACCTGTGTTTTATACCATGAAATTTTAATAAGAATAGTAGTGATCAACAGACTGTAGTGAAGCACAAGTTAGTGGGATATGAAATTATTTCAAATTAAAAAGCGTTTTCATGGCCTATATAGCAATATCCATACTGCTTTATGTACAGTAACCAAAGGAAAAGCTTTTAGATGCTTGTGCCTTTAAAAACCTGCCTGTAGGACAGGGGTAGAGGAGAAATCAGCATGTGTGTGTATAATACCTGCTGCCACGGCATATGGGTTGGGTCCAGCCCCATTGACAACATCTAAGAGCTTGTGGAGAGGAAATAACTCTCAGGCACACTTAAGCCTGCTGAGTCAGGGTTTGTGTTCAAGAAAGATTTCCAGATTCATAAACACACTAATGTTAGAGAAGCCCTTATTTCCCACTAACATTTTAATCATTTGCAAGTACTTTATTCATAAAGAAATTTACAAGGAGCTGAATAAAAGTAAGCCTACCAAAATAAAGGATCCTATTGAAAAGTGGGCAAATGAAATGAAGAGACAGTTCACTCATGAAGAAAAGCAAAAGGCCAATAGATACATGAAAAGATGTTCAACATTTCTAGCCATAAGAGAAATGCAAATCAAAACAACGCTAAGATGCCATCTCACCCCACTGAGAATAGCCTATATCAACAAGTCAAATAGCAATCAGTGCTGGTATGGCTGTGGGGGAGAAAGGAACCCTTCTGCACTGCTGGTGGGAATGTAAATTTGTACAACCCCTTTGGAAAGCAGTATGGAGAGCTCTCAAAAGACTAGAAATAAATGTCCCCTTCAATCCAGCGACAGCCTTCCTGGGAATATATCCAAAAGAGAGCAAAACAACATACAACAGAGATATTTGTATACCCATGTTTGTAGCAGCACAACTAACAATAGCTAAAATATGGAAGTCACAAAAATACCCGTCAACAGACCAGTGGATACACAAACTGTGGTATTTATACAAAATGGAATACTATGCATCAATAAAGTCCAACAGCGGGGAGGCTTTTACAGGCAAATGGAAGAAACTTGAGAACATCATGCTTAGTGAAGTGAGTCAGAAGCATAAGGTGGAACATCGAATGGTCTCTCTGATATGAGAGTCCCAGAGCACAACTCCTATGGAACTTAAAACGAAAAACAAAGTGAAACGGGGGTCAGGTAGGGGAAGAGGGAGGGAGAGGAGGGTAAGAGGGGGACAAAAGGAGAGTTGGAAAGCCCTGTCACCTCGACAAGTTACATATGTGCATAAAAGGCTCAACTCCATTGTAAATCTTAAATTTTGCACATATATCAATAAAATGGGGAAAAAAAGAAATTTGGAAGTCATCCAGAAAAACAGAAAAAATTTAAAGTTCATGAAATATCCTGCCAAAAGATAATCATTATTAACATTATTATGTTTTTAGCTTTTTGCTATTTTAAAAGGCTGTGGTAAACAACCTTGTGACTAAATCCTGTGAATACTTATGATTATTTTTGTATTTTATGGTACAACATTAAAGAATATATTCATCTGCTGAAGGACACTTAGGTTAATTACACATATTGGCTCTTGTGAAAAACTGCAATATACGTAAGAGTGCAGCCATCCCTTCAGCATCCTGTTTTCATTTCCTTTGAATATGTACACAGAAGCAAGATTACTGAGTCATTTGGTGATTCTGGTATATGTAATTTTTTGAGGCTCCTCCATACCATTTTCCATGGTGACTGTATTAGTTTACGTTCATTCCCCAACAGTGTACAAGAGTTCCCATTTCTTCCCATCTTCTCTAGTACTTACCTTATTAATAATAACTATTTTAATAAGTATAAGGTGATGATCTCATTCACTTTGTGTTTCTCTGTAATTTAGTGATGTTAAACTTTTTTTTTCCATCTACTTGTTGGCCATTTGTACATCTTCTTGTGATAAATTATATATTTAGGTCTTTAACTCTGTTCATCATTTGTTTTCTAGCTACTAAGTTCTTGAATTTCTTATTACTTGTGAATATTAACCCCTTAACAGTGAGTACTTTTGTCAATACTGTTTTGCATTATAAAAGTTTCTTCTTCACTGTTGTTTCCTCTGTTGTGCGGAATATTCTTTTATTGCATCTTCATGTGTCTAGTTTCGCTTTTGTTCCTTGTACTATGGGAGTCATCTCTAAAAACTCATTGCCTGCACCAATGTTGAGAAGCTTTTCTCTTATTCTAAAAGTTTTGCAGTTTCACATCTGATTCATTTCTGCATTGGATATTATAAGTGGTGTGAGATAAGGGTCTAATTTGCATGTGAAAATCTAGTATGTGTGTTTGTTAAGTTTCCATCACTGTAACAAAATACCTGAGAAATTTAATTTTAAAAATGAAAGGTTTATTTTGGCTCATGGTTTTAGAGGTGTCAGGATATGGTCAGTTGGTACCATCACTTTTAGACCTGTAGTGAGGCATAAACATTATAGCATCCTTGAAACAAAGGGAAGAAGAAGAAAGGAAAGGACTGGGGACAAGATCTAATTCCCAAGATCACACCTCCGCTACCACTGGCCTGAATTGGGCCATACCTCCTAAGTCTGTCACCTCACAGCAATGCCATCAAATTAAAAACCATGGAACCCACTGATGAACTTAGAATCCTCAGGATCCAGGCACCTACCAAAGGCTTCACGTCTCAGCACAAGCATCTTGAGGAAATATTTTAGATTTAAACCACAACATGTTTATTGAAGAGGCTGCAGTTTTCCTGTTGAGTGTGCTTGGCACCTTTATCTAAGGCAGTTAATGATATATACCTGAGTTTTGTCTGGTTTCAGCATTTTATTTCGTTAGTTAGCATGCTTGTCTTGATGCCTGTATCCTGCTGTTTTGATTACTGTAGATTTGTAGTGCGTTCTGAAATCTTGTAGTACGATTTGAATGCTACAGCTTCGTTCTTTTTGTTCAGGATTGCTTTGATTATTTTGAGGGCCTTTTTTGTGATTCTATAGAAATTTTAGAATTTTTCTATTTCTCTAAAAAAAATCCAAGCGTCTACCTGAATTAATATATGCAGCCTCAAATTGATTAACGTAGAGGAAATGGGTAAGTTCCTACAAGCATAACATTTACCAAAACTGAATTCTGAAAAAAAGAATTTGAGAAGACCAATAACAAATTAAGGAGATTGACTAATTATCAAAAACACAGTCACAGGGCTGGAGGAATAGCTAGTGGTTAAAACGCTTGCTTAGGATGCTCAAGGACCTGAGTTAGATTCCCTGTTACTACATAAGCTGAGTGTGGTGGCACACACCTGTAATGCCTGTAATCCCAGCACTCTGGAGACTAGGCAAGAGAATTGCTGTGAGTTCAAGGCTGTGTTGGGCTACATAGTGAGTTCAGGACCAGCCTGGACTCTAGAGTGAGACCCTGTCTCAAACAAAAAGAAGAAAAAGAAAAAGAAAAAAAAAAACCCTCAGCAACAACAACAAAAACCCAGCACCTCATGGCTTCACTTGTGAACCCCATGCGTTTAAGAAAGAATTAGTGCCAATAATTCTCAAGCTTTTCTGAGAGAGTAAAGCAAAGGGAATACTTTTAAATCCATTTTACAAAGCTGGCAGTGCCCTGATATCAAAGCCATATAGGGACACTACAAGAAAAGAAAATCACAAACCATTATTTCTTATGAAAGTAGATCTATAAATCCTCAACAAAAAAATTAGAAAGCTAAATTCAGTAGCCCAGTGAAAGTATCATTCACCATGATTGAGTGAACAGGGATGCAAAATTGGTTCAATATGTGTAAATCAATAGATGTGATATATTGCAGAATAAATGATAAAAATTCTATGCTTATGTCAGAGATGGAGAAACAGTATTTGACAGAATTCATCATCCTTTCATAATTAAAAAGAACTTTGAAAACAAGATATCATCTAGAAGCAGCTTATAAACTGCAACTGGAAGAATATACTCTCTGTAAGATAGAATATTACTTCCAAGTCGTAAAACATGCTACTTTTCACTCCAGGGCCCAATTGTTCTTATTTATAAAGTGTGACCTCCTTGGGATACAAACAAAGATTTCATGTTTCAAATACTCAAATTAATCAGACACACCCACTTACTCAACTTACCAGGATTTGTAAGTAGTTTTTTTCATTCACCCAACTTCAAGTTTTACTAAACTCCTCTGAATTTACTCAGACTAAAGAGATTAATCTTCTTTCCAAAGGTTAGATGAAAGAAAAGATGTGTGTTTGGGGTAGCTTTTAAGCTAGCGCTCTCCTTTTGAGCTGCTGTTGGTTTTGTCAGTGATATATGTTTTCATCCTAGTACTGAAGCCCAGCCTGAACAACCTAGCAAGACTGTCTCAAGAAAGAAAGAAAGAAACAAACAAACAAAACAAATCAAAAAAGAAAGAAAAACTTATGAAGGGCTGTGTATCTAATTCTGTGCAAAGACCTGAGTTCAATCCCCAGTACAAAAATTTAAAAAATAACATAGTTCTAAGAAATTGGATGTATCTTTGTATATGTGGTATATGTGTCAGATACTGGGGCTCAATCCCAAGGTTTTCACCCGTTACATCTTAGCTTATTCTCAGCCCATTTTTAATGACAGGGTCTCACTATGTTGCTAAATTGTCCAGGTTGGGCTTGATCTTACATCTTGCCTTACTCTCCCAGAGTGTTGGACCCAAATGCAATTTGAAGATAACTTTTTTAAAAAATCCTTATGGAATTTTTAACTAATTAAATTTGATACACAGTGATTTTAAGTTATATACTTATGTGACTAGCTGAACTTCAGTATTTTAGAACCATTAGAAAAATTGGTCAAGGGGCTTATTCTTAGAGTAGAAAAAAAATAGGACTGAGTAACTGTCTACTTAGATTTTATACTTGTCTCATTACTGTTTGCTGTCACTGTTTCTGTTGTTTTATCTGCCTGGCTTTGGTAGACACTTATGTTTGAGGATCCTAAATCACCATCCCAGATTCTCCTCCTTTGATAAAGCCTCTTTACCATGCCTTCCCAATAGTGTCTAAAGTTCTGAAAGAATTTTGAAATTCAGAAGGATGGAGTCTAGAATTTGGTCCCTCTCTTTCAGAACTTCTATTTTAGTGTTCCACAGTTCTATTTCTTCCTCTTACTTGGTACTGTTTACCATAGAGTTTTGAGAAGGAACAACCTTTACCCAAGTCTCAACAAATTTGTTAATTTAGTCCTTCTAGGTAATGAATGCCTGCTAGCCTTACTTTTACACAGTTAAGTGCTCCCCTGATGTAATTCTTCCCACAGCAAAATATACTTTTAGATGGATTGACTCTACCCTGGGCTCAATTTTTTTTAATTGAGATATAACTTACATGCTAAAAAACTCATTTTAAGTGTAAAATGTAATGTTGGTTAGTAAATTCATAATTGTATAACCATTGTGTATTAAAGCAATTGTTTTATGATATTTCCATCACATTTCTCTCTATTAGATACAACTAATTCCTTTCCAGCCTAAACTTTAGACTGATCTATTTTCAGTCTCTATAGATTTTTCTTTTTCATTTTATATGACTGCAGTTATGCAATATGTCTCTTGTTTCTAGGTTCACTTAGAATAGTATTTTTGGTTCATCTCTGTGTGGAACATATCAATCGCTGGTCTCTTTTTGTTGCTGAATCATATTAGGCTGCGTGGATACAACACATTTTGTTTATCCACTGTGCAATTGATGAAGCACAAGAATTGTTTCCAGTTTTGGCTATTTAGATAATGTGACTATAAACATTTAAAAACAAGTCTGTGTAGACATACGTTTTTGTCTCTTTTGGGTAGACATCTAGGACTAGTATCACTAGGTCATCCAAGTTTATGTTTACATTACATAGAAATCACCCAGCTGTTTTCCAAAGTGGCTGCACCATTTTGTGTTGACATTCTTTGGGCGTGAATTGGTATTTCACTGTTGTGGTTTCAGTTTCTGTTTTCCTAATAACTGTGGAGCACTTTCATGCTTTTACAGTTTGGGTATCTACTTTGAAGAAATGCATTTTTAAAATCTTGTCCACTTCAAAATTGAGTAGTATGTCTTTTTTCAAATCAATTCTCAAGAATTACTTTTATCAGTTATATAATCAGCAAATATTTTCTCCTTGTTTGTAGTTTGTCTTGTCATCTTTAAAAATTGTGTCCTGGAAGAGCAAAATTTGTGATTTTGTTTCTGTCCAGTTCATCTTTTTCCTTTATGGATAGTACTGTTGGTGTGAGATCCTAAGAAATCTTGGTCTAATCTTAAGTAATGAATCTGGGTTTTCTCCTAGAAATCTGATTTTTAATTTTGGTGTAAAGAATGGATCAGAGTCCTTTTTACATATGTATATGCATCCACAGCTATAAAAGCACCTATATATGTGTGTCTAGTGTTTACATACACACACACATATACTTTTTACTGCCTCATGTGTTGAAAAATGTTCTCTTTGTTGAATTGTCTTAGTATCTTTGTCAAGAATCAATTGACCATGAACAGATAGATTTTCGAATTTTCAGTTCTTTTCCAGATGTGTGTGTGTGTGTCTGTGCACACGCCAGTAACACACTGTCTTGATGGGTGTTAAAGTAAGTTTTAAACTCAAATAGTTTAAGTCTTGCAAGGGTTCTTCTTTTATTAAAACTGTTTTTACTGTTCTGGATTCTTTGTTACTTCCGCATGGATTTCAGAAGCAGCATACAGTTTCTAAAGAATAGCTTGCTGGCATTTACATAGTTGTTACGTTCAATCTACAAATTAACTTTGAGGGAACTGCCACCTTAACAATTTTTACTCTTTCACTCTATGAACATGAAAGGCCTTACCACTTATTCAGAAGTTTGCTAATTTCTATAGCTTATAAGTCTTCTTTAATTGATTCTTAATCTATAGTTTTTTCTTCTTTTGAAAGAAAAGACTATTGTCTGTGGAGCTGTGTCCTAGTCTCATTTCTGGATTGCTTGTTGCTTAGTTCAATTTTTAATTCTAGTAGCTTTATAAATTCCTTAAAATTTTTTACAAGTGAAATCATCTTATTTTCCACATAAAAAAGTTTCCTTTCTTATCAATCTGTATGCCTTTTAGTATCTTTTTTTTCTTGTTTCATTACACTGACTATAACCTCCATTATGAAGTTGGATAAAAGTGGTGATTGTTTTATCCCTCGTTTAAAGGAGAGTGCACTAGATACTTCAACATTAAATATAATATAAATTGCTCTTACCCACCCACCCCCATGTGTATTTGAGGTCTGAGAAAGTTTCTTCTAGTCTTAGCTGATAAAGAGATTTTATTATGGCCCTTGCAATTTGGTTTCCAAGATTTTTGATTAGTGTATGTGATGGATATTGTAGGTTTTTTAAAAAAAATCTTTGGTATCAGAATTACTAGAATGCGCCTGTTATAAATTCTGTAAGACTTTTAAAAGGCATAGTATCGTATTTGAAAATGTCGTAGACTATCTAAGAGAAGCCATCTGAATCTGAGCATTTCTTTACAAGACAATTTAACTACTTAGATATTTTTATTTATTTATCTATTTACGTATTTACATACATACTTACTGGCAGGCAGGGTCTTACTCTGTAGTCCAAGCTAGCCCTGAACTCGTTATGTAGCCCATACTGGCCTTGAACACACAGTGATCTGATCCTCCTGCCTCAGGCTCCCAAGAGCTGAGATTACACATTTGTGCCCCCGTGCTTGACATCTGTGGTGCTAGAGAACTGAACTCCGGACTGTGAGCTTGTTAAGCAAGTGTATATATGTATATATTATATGTTTCTATAAATCTAATCGCTGAGATGTGCCCCCAGACCTTACTTTATTTTTTAAGATAGAATGTTGAGTTGTTGATTTGGGACCTTTCTTTTCTAATCTTAAGTCATTAAAACTGAATTTCCCCCTGCACTTTGCTTCATCTGCATTCTGTAATCGTTGTTATGTTGTATAAGTTTTAGTTTTTGTGTTTTTTTCTCATAGTTCAGAACATTTTCTTCATGCGCTTGAAATTTCTTGTGATTTAGTAACAAGATATTTCATACATACATATTTATGTCTCTTGATACCTATTTCCATTATGCTTTATCGGAGTATATATTTTTTAAAGATTGAGCAGTTATCTCTAATTAAAATTTGTCAGTAATCTAGCATATGAATTTTTTTTTTTTTTGGCAAGACAGGGTCCTGCTCTGTAGTCCAGGCTGGTCCTGAACTCACTGTGTAGTCCAGGCTAGACTTAAATTCATGGCAATCTTCTTGCCTTAGCCTCCCAAGTGTTGGGATTACAGGATGCACCACAACAACCAGCAAGAGTTTCTTTGTGTACTTTAAAATTAGAGTATATGTTCCATTGATCTTAAGTGCGTTATAAATGCCAAGTTTTCTGATGATCTTATTCAATAATTGTGTAGCTTTACTGGTTTCTTGTCTAATTTTTTCATCGTTGTTGAGGGAGGAGTATTGGAATCCTCAACTATGATCATGCTCTGTATTACAGAGTCTCCATGAATGATGGGCTCCATATATGATGGCAAACTCACAAAATTATAATAGAGTTGAAAAATTCCTATTGTCTAGTGATGTGGCCATCATAATTTCATAATGCAAAGCATCATTCACTGGTGGTGATGCTAGCATAAACATACTAGTTGTACTGCCAGTTATATAAAAGTGTAGTGCACACATTTATTTATAGTACATAAAGCTTGATAATAATTGTTACTAATTTATGTGTTTCCTATTGCATCTTCTTTACCCTTAATTTAGGATATATTCCTTTTGCTCATGTATTATAGATAAGTAGATGGATAGATGGATAGACAGACAGAGAGAGAGATAGGGTGCCAGGTTATGCCAGCAGCAAACCCATACATCTCTTGTTTACTGCATCTCGGATTCCATCGTTAACTCTTCCCTTCAAAGTTTATTTATAGTAAATGTTGAAAGAAGTTGGACCCTACTGTGATTCGAATTTACTGCTAACTCTAGATGGCTTAAATGATTGAAAGTCATTATTCACTACAAAATATAAAAATAAGAGGTCAGTCTACAAATGCTGGCATAAGTATATTCTATGACGTCTATGCAACAATGAAATCACCCAACCACACATTTCTTATACTGTATCCCTAGTGGTGAATAATAAATGACTATATAATTATTAAATTATCAAGCAGTTTTATTTTAGCATATAGGACCCCTTCTGTTGTTTCAAATTGTTAAATTGCCCAGATGTACTAGCCTTTCAGTCATTCTGAAATGCCATTTTTCTTCCTAGTAATATTTATGAGCTATGTCTCTCTTGTCAGTAAGTAGTCTAGCTGTATTATAGTTGCTCTATATGTAATATACCTTTCTCCCTCCTTTTATTTTCAACCGCTGCATTTAATATAATTATTGATATGGTGGATTTACTTCTTCGTTTTTACTGTTTATTCACTATATATCTCATAGTTTTATTTTTACTCTTTTCCTTTAGTAATTCCTTTTTTGTATTAAGCCCCAAAAATTACATCATTTGAATTCTTCTGTTGTTTATTTTGAAACTGAGTTTAAAAAGCATTAAAACTTAGTAGTTCTTTTATCGGTTATACTATGCATTTTATCACCATCTACATCAAGATAGTACTAGCTTAACCTAGGAAAATAGAATACTGATCTAATATAACCCAGTTTCTTCTCCAAATTTGCTATCATCTTTATGTATATATGTTTCTATAAATCTATACCTAGCACTTGTGGTACCCTGTGTTTGATCCCAAGCACACACACAAACACACACACACACACACACACACACACACACACACACACACACACACACACTCACACACACACACACACAGGTTTTGCTAAAGATTTACCATTTCTAGTACTCATTTCTTTCTGTCAATTTGAGTTACTATCTTGAGTTTCTCTGTCAACTAGAGTATTAGAAATTCATTTTGTAATGAATAATGATTTTTGATCATTACTGTTATCTTGAGTTGTTATTTCTCTAGGAATGTTCTATTTCACCTTGTTTTGAGAGGGTGGTTTTCCTGGGTGGAGAATTATTACTCACTTCACTGCTTTCTGGTCCCTCTCATCTCTAATTAATAATCATCACTAAAGATGTTGTTTTTCCCTTGAATGTAGTCCTCTCTCTCTCTCTCTCTCTCTCTCTCTCTCTCATCCATTGACCACTTGAATATGATGTGTCTAGAAGTCGATCTCTTTCTGCTTATCCTAGTTGGTGTTAGTTGAACATGTAATATTATGTCCTTCAAGTTAAGACATTTTACTGTTTTTCTTCAAATTGAGATATTTAAAATTTTTATCCCTTCAGATACTTTTCATCATCCTTTGTCTCTTGCCTTGCCTGATTTGATATATTTTGGTATCCTTGATATTCCAAAAATTTCTTATACTCTGACTCTTTTTTTTCCATTTCTTAACTATGTTCTTCATACTAGATGATTTCTATTGTCCAGTCCTCAAGTTCGCTGATTTCTTATTTCACCTTCTCACATCTGCTGTTGAGCTTATAATATTTTAATATTTTCATTTTGACTGTGTGATTTTTATTTCTTAATGGTTTCTCTTCCTATACAGAAGTTTTCATTTGTTGTATTGTTGTCATCACATTTTATTTAATTCTTCATAATTTTTTTATTCTGACTTCCTTGTTATAGCAGTTTTGTAGTCTTTACATACTAAATCCTATGTATGAACCCACTCAGAATCATTTTTTATTGACTGCTTTTTCTCATTATGGATCTGAGTAGTTTCTGTCAAAAATGAACTCCAATTGGTATGATGGTGCCTATCTATAATCCCAGCTACTCAGGAGCCTGAGGCAGGAAGATCTCAAGTTCAAGGGTAGCCTGAGCAATCTACTGAGACTGGGTCTCAAAATAAAAAATAAAAAGTTGCTGGAGGGTGGGTAATTCAGTACAAAGACACCAGGTTCAACCCTTAGTGCCACAAAAAAAAATCTTTAAAATATATTGTGTATCTGTATTTGTACCAGCTTTAAATTATGATTACTTTTTTTCTTTCTGAGGGCTCATTTTATTTTTTACTTTCTATAACTAAGCTGATGTTAACCTCTGTAATATGTGTTTCACTGTGTATGTTTACTGATTTCTTTCTTCTGTCTTTATTTTTCTTCCTTTTTTTTTAAACTTGTCTTCCAAGGGATTGTTCTTTGTCTTCATAGCTTAGTTACATACATAGCCATGATGCTTCTTTGGAGCTGGACTGTGCTCATGCAACTTCATAGATTGGGGAGCACATTCTAGGTCTGGGCAGTTTTCACATCTTGGCCCTCTTGGATCCCTGGGCATAATAGGCTGTCATAGTCGCCTTGTCAGTACAGATATGGAGAAAGTTTAGTCTCTTGCTGATTCTCATTTCCATTTTATTTTCAAATTGTCTTGGCAGGCCACCTGCGTGCTGTTTATACCTGTCAGAACCACAATCTTACTAGACTAGTAGAGCTGGGCACTGTCCCCTACGTCCTTACAATTTGTTTTCTGTTGACCAACTTTCCAGCGTGAATTCTTGGTCGTCAGTACAAATCAAGTCAGCCTCCTTTGGCAGCGAGGCTCCTAGTTTTCAGGACCTGCTCTACTCTGGGAGAGACACTGTATTGATGAAGCTGTGAAGAACAATGTGTAAGTCCATGCAGGAACGTCAAGATTCTCAGTGTTCTGCTGTGTGTGGCTTCTTGATTATCAAAACAATGCAATCTTTTCTTTTAAATTTTGTCTAGTTTCATAGTTGCTTCTTGGGGAGACTTCCTAACTTACTCTCAATCACCAAAAATCCTTTCTCATGTGGTAGCTTCTAATGTGGCTAATTCACATGCTGACGTTCTACCTGATAAGACAACATTCTTTATATATTTTGTATCATGTTGGTATAAATCGTAGATCTGTGGGATTAGGGCAGTCTGTTCCCCATGCCACGCAGTCTGTCCACGTGGCTATACAATCCGTCCTCTTCATCATATGTGTGTGAGGAACTGTATACTTCAGCAAACATTGCCACATTGCTGTGTGCTGTCTCCTTTTGAATACTACATGAATGGCATCAGATACTCTTGTAATGCTGAATTTAAAGGAAGCTTATAAATAAGTGATTGTATGGTCCTCCTTAAAATAAATGCAGATACAAAGTATATTTTACGTTGTCTCTTACATAGTGCAGAATATTTAAATGGTTAACATTTGTGCTGCAGTATAGCTTTCTGGCTCATGAAAAATGAAAGCTATCAGCGTTCTGGGCAATAAGATTCATCGCCAATAGTCACTAGCAACAGCACACAGCATTTTAATATCAGTGAGGTCCACGGCTAGCAGCAAGAGCTGGTGTAATTGAAAGACGTTTAGGTGCAATCATTCTGCTGTTTGTTCCTTGCCAGATTCAACATGGGACTGTGTGAGTATTTGAAGAAAGGGGCAGTGTTTTTTCTATCTTTGAAAGATGTAAAAAGGGGAGATCGGTGCTTAAATTTAAGGAACGTGGTGATGTTTAAATCATGTAGCTCTAAAATAAAAGGGTATTTTATTTGTTTTTGGTTGATTAAAGCTTTAGAAAAGCTATTCCTTGGTTACAAGTGAACCGATAATTCTGGTCTAATGTTGCCGTGGTAACAACTCATGCTGATATAATTGAGAACATCTTATACATGCTGCCTCGAACATTTTCTCCCTGCCATTTTGAGTTGTTCTAGAGGTATATGAAGGAGGCTAGGATAACTAGCTTGAAAGAAATCAAATCTTGTTCTATACATCTTTGGCGTTAATCCGATGTTTGCTAGTGATAGTTCATGCTGGGCAGTTGTGCTTTGCTTCTAGAGGCTTTTCTTTCTATAACAAAAGAAAGCTCTTGTCATTTGCCTGCACTGCATATTCCAGTGTGTGTGTGTTTACACCATCGGTTCTTCTACCTCTAGAGATTAGCATAACTCCCTTTGCTGTTGGATTGTTGTTTTGAGCAATATGTTTTGGAAAGGTTGATTTTCATCATGAGCGGTGAGTATGCTCTCTGAGACTCTTCAGCTATATATTTTTAAAAAATGTTTAACTGTGAAAGGAAATAATATTTTTTTAAGGAGACAGTTCTAAAGCCAGGGATAGAGTGAATTACATTTTGTCTTGATGATTTTGTGATTAGGTGTTATATAGAGAGCTGCTTTGAAAAGCTATTAAGAGGTGTGAATAATTAATACCACTATTAATTATAGTACCAAAAATCAGTTTTTAATTTCTTCGTGGCTTGATTTATTGTATTTATTGGGCAAGGTTATCACTAATTGTATCATAAATTAATAACAAGAGTAACCATAATAAGAGATGATGTTTGTTTTAGTATCTGATCCTCGGATAATTAGTTTAACTTTCCTTTGATTAGTTTTGTCATCATAATAGTAATTTTAGCTTATTTTTACTGTATTGTTTAAATTTTTAATCTTGAATGTATGATGTTGCCAAAATTTTCTTGGGTTTTTTTAGATGCTTTTAATTATAATTTCTTGAGAAAGTGGGATTTATTTTTGAGAAATTGGGATTGCATGAAATGAAAACACGTTTTGTTTTTAGAGGCTTTCTTAATATTTTTTGGAAACAAAATTTGGGGAAATAACTTAGAATAAACAGATTTGTGGTAACTAGTCTCCTCATTGTTATTATGGTATGATTTATTTTATTGTAATGTTCAAGAGATTGGGTTTTTTTAGAAAATCTGCCATAGTATATACCACATCTTATCATAGGGCTAAAGCTGTTCACTTCAAGCCAAACCTGCAGCTAAAAATAGATATCCTGTTGTTAGAGTGAGAGATGTTTGCTTAGAGCATAACTCATTAGCATCTTTTTGCTTAAATCAGAAAGAGACTATTTTGAAGCTGATCTGTGAATCAGCTTTCATTTATAAGAAGAGTAATATATGGTTCTCAGATAACATAACAGTCAGTAATTTATACATAAAATATTTGAAATTGGAATTCTGAGCCTAATAAGAGAATTGGATTTTTATTGTGTAAAATTCAAAATTGATGGACCTTTCTTTTATAACTGGAGATTGTCTCCTCATCACGAGTGAATAGTCTATTTTGTTAAGTACGACATAAGCCTCAAGCTTCTTCAGCACTGTTGTATGTTTATGGAGTGGATGTGCGAGGGACATTTTTATGTGCAAAATACTGAGAATTCACTAGATTATTATTTTTTATTTTCAAAGTGGATCTTTCTGATCTAGTTTTAAATGTAGGCTAATATTGCAAAACTGACATGACATTTCCTAGTATTTCTGTGGACACAGTGTGATTATATATGGTTTTTATAATTTTCTTCGAATCAGGCCTCTGTGTATTCTCCCTTTGAAAGTTTGGCATACATAAATAAAGTTTGGTAGGCTTCATCATGTTGGGGAGGGAATAAAATATGACGTATTAGCTTTAGCTGAAGAAAACTGTTGCTACTGCGCCTCTGTAGCATTATTTTTGTTTCAAGAAAGCTGTAGGTTAGAGAAAGTATTCTGTATACTTGATTATGTTGGTCTTTTCTTACAGCCCTTTTTAATTGCAGGAACCATAGATATAACAAACTGACATTGATTTTTTCAAAATTGTTCAACTAAACTAATTTCACTTATCAGTAAAATTAAAAGCCCTTGCTATTTCAAAATATGGAAAATTACAAATGAAGCATGATTTTCTTTGTACAAGTGAGCAAATATTAGATTTTTTATCTAAGTATGTATATGTTATTTATATGTATGCAGGTTTTTTTTCTAGCTATAAGGCTATTTTTTCTTCCTGTTAATTAAACGTTCAATTTTTTTTTTTCTGGAAGCCTATCTTGGGCCTTCTTTTAATGCCATTTTCTTCCTGAGTGATCTCATCTATGCCTACGCTTCAGTCACTACCTGAACACCAGTTCCAATGTGAATTTTGTTTTCCCATTCCCCAAATCTCTTCCTTTATAGATTCTCATTTCGGCTCATAATCTCACTGCCCATGGAAGAAGTAAAAACAGAAATCTTATTTCTTATGCCCAGACATACTCTTAGTCATTTCTATTGATTCTACATCAGAATTGTTTCTGAGATCATTCATTTTCTTCAGTTTCACAGATACTAGGAGTGCTTTTAGTTCAGGATTCATTCTATAGCTCTTGTTAAAAATATCTCCCCCACTCACTGTTTTCTGAGATTCTAGTTTTATGTCCCTCCAGATCTTTTTTCACACTTCAGTTTTTAAATTGCAAATATGCCCATTTCCTAACCCAATATGAAAACTTTTAGTTAGTGCCTCTTGCCTCAGAATTGAAGTTTAAACTTCTTCATGGGTCATAGGAGATCAGAGACCACCTTTCTGGGTTTATTGACATCAGTGTCCTAAATTTTTATCTTATTATGCTTTACCATGTTTAATTCCTTGCTAGGTTTTTATTGTATATTTTATATCACAAAAATTCCAAGAACCACTGTGCTTTTCAAATCCCCCTTTTTTCCTCTAAAATTAGCTGATTTGTCTATACCCTTAAAGCAAACATATAAACTAACAACTATAGTTATTATACTGAAGTTATACATTTGCTTGGCTGTTTCTAATCTCTAAATTTGAACTCCTTAAGTCAAGGATACTGCCATGTTTATCTGAGTGTGTATAGTTGTTACCTCAGTGTCTCAGTCAGAGTAAGGAGCCTAGTAATACTTGAAGAATAAATGACTTTTATTACCACTCATTTTTATAAGTTCAAATACTTCTCTTATATTACCATTAGGGAAGAAATATCAATTGTAAATTTTGGCTCACATTTACTTGTTATTCCATATCTGTTATGTAGCATAAAATATAAATTATGAAGAAACCAAATTGTATCAGTCAGACTTTTATCTTTCTGATGTTTGTATGTAATGTGTGTATACAGTTGGTTGTGTGAAAACAGCCTTCACTTTCACTTTCTAAATTTTTCTTGTTACTAGTAACCCTTCTCATGATTTTTTTTTTTTTTTTTTTTTTTTTTTTTTTTTTTTTTTTTTTTTTTTTTTTTTTTTTTTTTTTTTTTTTTTTTGCTGTTGTTCTTGTTAACCAGGCAAGTTTTGTAAAGAAATGCAAGGAACTCCTCTAAAAATCAACTGAATCGTCTTAAGACCCTTTTCATTAGAAGAAACAGCAACATACTCCGATAGGTTTAAGTAGGCAGAGACACAGATGTTGTGAGAATGCAGCTGTTTCCTCAAGCTCAAAACCAAAAAGGGAAACTAACTTCACCAAGGGCTGGGACTGGAGTTGGGAAGGCTGCCTGTCATCAGACAGCTCTTAGGTTTTTTTCTGAGATCATGTGACTATTCTATTTTCTCCTCATATCCGACTTATTATCTTCACGATAGAGCTTGGCTATATGACAGACTCAGAACTAACGTGTTCCTATTTGAATGCTTATCAACATACTAGCACTAGTACATCACAGTCCTAAGTAACAAGTAGGGAGAAGGGTGAGATGAGAGAGGCTAGTCACCAGGTACTAAGTTACATTTAGATAGAGGAAATAAACACTAGTGTTCTGTGGCGCACTAGAGTTGCTGTAAGTAATGATAAAGTATTGATTTTTCAAAGAGAAGAAAGTTTTAATGTTTGCACTTCAAAGAAATTAATGGATAGACTTGCTTGGTCTCTATGAACATTATACAATGTATCCATGTATAGAAACATCATATGGTATGTTATAAACATGTACAGTTTTGATCTGTTAATTAACAGGAAATCCTAGGCGAGAACTCTAATTGGCCCAGCTGTGATTGAGGGTGAATCTCTGAAAAAGGTAGTAATCTTGTAATCTGCTGTGAATGCCAGGAATATTACAGACTTGAACACAGCACTTAACTTCTCTTTGAGATCTTGACTAAAAATAGAAGAACAAAAAAAAAAAAAAAAACCTGGGAAAATTGTGCTCCGCTATGGAGTGAAAACAGAATATTTGCCCCGAAATGTATGAGATCAGATGGATGATCAGACTCTAAAGTCTAAGTAACAGTTTTGTTTTGAGTAGATTGCCTTCATGGAAAGAGTAAAATAATTATTTCACACTTGTTAACTTAGAGGGATGACATTTATAAGAAAGGCTGTGGGGAAGTGAGTGGAAGATCCAACACTGCTAATTGCTTTCATTCCTAAACAACTCTACTGGGACAGTCAAGAATAAATTAAGTCATTCCAAGTTGAAAAAGTGAACTTTTTTTTTTTTCCAAATACAACAGGGATGTAGCCTGATTTGATGAGAATCTTTAGCCGCAAGGAGAAACCTTACACCCTGGCCATATTCCCATTCCGAAGTCACTGGATTTTTTAACTGATTATGTAAACGTGTAAACTAACAGATCTGAGAATTAGATTCTAACCACACCTAAATAGAAAGTGAAAAGGTGCAAGATAAATCCCAGCCTTATTGGCAAATATTTATATGGTTGTGAGAAATCACAATTTTCATGGATGACTAAACAAGAAAAGCAACAATATGGACATATGAAGGAGGTTATGCCTAATCCAAAGGTAAAAATCACAGCTTTTAAGAGGAAGGGAATGAATTTAGGGTAAAATATTTGTGTGGAAGAATTTAAACATGAAAAGTTACAGGTGTCTTCTAGATTAATGTTTTAAAATTTCAGGTGAACATAGAGTCTGTAAAATAAGATATGGAAGATAGCATTTTAACAGAGAACAGGATGAAAAGGGTTGCCTGAGGATCATGCATAAATGGAAAAGAAACAATGTGATAAGGAAAGATTATAAGAAAATAAATGTGGCAATTGCAGAATATAAATCTGAGTTATAGGCAGTGAAAACAGAGTAATTACTGTAGAGAAGAAGCTTAAGTAGTCAATGCCCAAGTTGATAAGTCCTTCCAGAGTATAGGGAGGAGAGAAAAGATGAATATTATGAGGCAAAAGTCATGTAAGATGCAAGCAGGACATCTCACAAATTCAGTAAGTGGCAGTCCTGTAGGACATATCTTATTAGTGGGACAAAAACAATAGTCAAAAATATGATTCAGGAAAGCTTCTTACTTAGGAAGTATTTAACCCAGAATCTTAACGTGTGCTCGGCACACACTGTACCATTAAGTTATACCTCAAGACCCTACAAAGTGAAGAAAAACCTGAATTTTGAGACCAAAAATGTGTTTTGACAAAATTAACAAAAATAATATCTAAGTATAACCTTGTAATTTTTTTGAATTTTAGAGATAATAAAGTCCATGAATGTCTACCCCCTTAACATCGTGCAGCCTAACATGAAGCCTATCCTACTAAATAAAAAGGCTAAAGCTGGCCCTGGTTGCCCAGGCCTGTAATCTCAGCGCCCTGGGTGGCCAAGACAGGAGAAGCACAAGTTTGAGCCAAGCCTAGGCAACTTCGCAACTGAGACACTGTCTCAAAAAAAAAAAAAAAAAAAAAAAAAAAAAAAAAAAAAAAAAAAAAAAAAAAAAAAAAAAAAAAAAAAAAAAAAAAAAAAAAAAAAAAAAAAAAAAAAAAAAAAAAAAAAAAAAAAAAAAAAAAAAAAAAAAAAAAAAAAAAAAAAAAAAAAAAAAAAAAAAAAAAAAAAAAAAAAAAAAAAAAAAAAAAAAA
>PVKB01005098.1:0-22116 GCA_004027205.1 Ctenodactylus gundi | reverse complement strand
AATCTGAGGCTAGATGATTTTAAAACCAGAGGAAAATTAATGAAGATAAAACTGCAGCATGAAATGCTAGATAAACTATCACACAAGCCTCTCTTTAAATAAATTTCTGACTTTAGGAGAAAAGAAATCCCATGGTATGAAAAAGGAAGTGCTAATGAAAACCAGCACTTTGACCACATTGAGGAGATTTTCACACCTTGTTCACCCAAGGGCTTTTGGTTTTGGGTTTTGAGTGTTTTGAATTTGGGGGGTTTTGTTGTTTGCTTTTGTTTTCCAATAGTAGGGATTGAACCCAGGAGTACTCTACCACTAAGCTACATTCCCAGCCCTTTTTAAATTTTTTTAAATTTTGAGACAGGATCTCATAAAGTTGCCTGGACTGACCTTGATCCTCCTGTCTTACCTTCCCATGTACGTGGGATTGCAGGCAGGCACTGCCATCTCAGCCTGTAGCTTTACTTTTAAATGACCTCCCAGAGACAGAGGTCAAATTCTTTGATGCTTGTGATTTAGAATTTCTTAGCACCTTAAATAAAGCCATGGAAAGCATCATAATTTAGTGAAAGCATAAATTAGAAAATAAAGCTGCTGACATTGAGAAAACAAGAGGGAGCTGGTTTGTTGGCACAGGTTCTTCCCAACAGAAAAGGGGTGTGTGTACACATGTGTAGAGAGTCTCTAGATTTGCAAGCAGCTGCTTCCTCAAGTAGGTTTTGGGTTTAAATGTGAATTAATTGTGTGATCTAGGAACTGCCAGTAAGTATGTTACTAAAACAGTTCCAGGCTGGCAGCCTACAAATGTACGCTAGGCAGACGTGAAAACAGAAACCTTCTTGGGACCTGTCAAGCCCTTCTGGTTTCTCTTGGATAGAGCCCTACAGAACTCTGAATTCACAATCTAAAAGCAAGGTAGACTTGGCCATGCGCACTTCACTACATGTGATATTCAGACACAATTGGATTAGGCCTTCATAAGGATGTCAAGTAGAATTGACATGTGTGGACTACTCATTAAAATTAATGACATAAAAAGAATAGAAAATGGCACATGCCTCTACCAAGGCCTAAAACACATAAAAAATGACCCATTTAGAAAGAGAAATTATAGAATATAAGAATCATATATTTAGACACAATTTTACCTGAGTAATTACCCTCATATATTGAAGTCAATAGGACACTTTAAAATTAATTATATACCAAACATATTCAACAGATTGCAAAAAAAATGATATGTAGGTTCCAGTCTCTGAGCACAAGGCATTTAAGTTCAACCAGTAATAAGTGACTAATTTAAAAAACTAACAAACACACAAATGCATGTGGAAAATACATATAAAATTCAAATAAGTCATTGGTCAAAATTTAACGAATAAATTTAAAATTCAGCATATATTTTAAAATACAGGGTGTAGCCAAAGTGCATTTAGAGGTAAATTTTCACATACTTAATTTGGAAAAAAAAAATCAGTTTTCATGATTAAGTATCCAAGTTAGGAAAAGCGTAGCACAGTTAATCATAAGAAAAATATTTGATGAAGATAAAAGCAGAGTCAGTGGAGTAGACAATAAATGAATATAAGCACTGAAAACTAGCTCATAGAAATCACTTTTATTGAGTTAGAATAATACTTAACTAAGGAATTGTAGTTAAAATTATATTCAGAACTTGAATTACATACTTTTATAATGAAGTTCCAAGGAAGCATTAAAGAACAAAAATTTCAGTCTTATACAAAATTTTCTAGAGAATTGAAAATAGCAAAAAGATGGCCACTGTCGTGGTTTCTCTGCATCATTGCATTGTTAGTCAAACTGTCCACTAAAGCACAAAAGCAACAGAGAAAACGAAATTGTCGTTACTCACAGATAATGTGTAGTTGTCTATATGGAAAGCTGAAAAGAATCTGCCAGTGTGATTTTAGAATTAGTAAGAATTTGACAAGATTTCCAAGCATAAGTTCAGGATATAAACATCAACTATGTTTGGTACACCAGTAACAACAAAGAAAGTCATTTTAAAAGCTTGTCTTTTATAATACCACCCAACACTCTGAAGAAAAAAAGAAACTAGAATAAATCTGATAAACAGAATTGTAAGTTTTCTAGTGAAAAATATAAAAATTTTGCTGAGCTGTTTACTCAGTCTTTACCAATATGGTTTTCATACAAAATAGGTAAGCAAAAACTAAAAAGTCTAACATTCACACATTTTGTTGAGGTTATGGAAATTAAAGAATGTAATGGGTCTTTATGTTTGCAAATCATTTATTGAGCCGTTTGTTATAAGGTGATAATGTACATTCGTTATTCTCTTAGGATTCCGTCTCTGTACCGTTGACAAGGCACAGTACTTGAATTCAATCTGGAAAAACCTTTGGCATATGATTGTGGTAGATACATTATTCCTACAAGAAAAGTCTCAGCAAATGGTTAAGGAATACATTTCATTCCAAAAAATATTACAGAGATTACCTAGTTCACTAATTTAATGACTATAAGATAGTTCAAGTTTTCATTAGAAAATCTTTTTGGAAGCTCTTTCAAATATGGCTTGGATGGCCTTAAATCCACAACTTCCCCAGGTGGAGAGCAAGTTGGGAGAGAAAACACGTGTGTGATAAGTTGTGAGTGATCCAGATTTACAGTGTATCCATCTGTCCATATAAATGCTAGTCAAAAAGTTGGGTTTTTTCTAGACTTTGGCTATTTAAATTATAAAGTTTTTGTATTTATCTATATTTAAAAATGTAATTGTTTTTTACAGCTTAGTGAATTGATTAAACTGTTCGCTTGTAACCAAGGCTTGATAAATAATCAACTAATAATAGAGCATAAAGACAGGAAAAAGGAGTAAAATAGATATTAGTGTAGAAAATGAAGCTTTTGTTGCTTATAAAATTTCCAAAAATTCATGTGTGAATTTATTAGTCTTTATAGCAAGAATAATATCTTAGAAATCAAAAGAAGGCTGGTTCCTTCCAGTAGCTCCACTAGTACAATTATAACTTTAACGTTTCTGTACTCTCTACCATTTTTAAGGTTATAGTGAATTTGCTTTGAGTGAACACATTTCAATATAGTAAACCAAATAAATCATCCCTTCAGCAATTTGACTACATTAATTAGCACATTTCCAGAGTACGGTTTCAGTTCATTAGAAAATAAATTCCAAAAAATTTATTTTAATGTTTTTATGAAACATTTTAATATATACGCTCATATAGACTTCATTTCTGTGTGTTATATACTAGTGAACATATGTGGGTGGGTAACTTCTTTGGGTATTTTATATGTTATTTAATGTCTTTTTAATTCTTTTTGATCAAGCACGCAAATCAGCAGATGCATCTGGTAGGAAAATGCTTTTTACAGAATAATCTTTACTTTTATATAAGTTGCTTTTTGTGAGGTATTTTGTGGCAGTTAGACTATTTTATATTTAGTTTATCCGTGAATACTGCTTACTGAAAAGGTCTGTGGTACACTGTGTCCAGGGGGAAGGGGCACATCTTCTCAGAAATACCAAGGATAGAAGTCAAAAGAGTTGGATGTTTGAAGTAGGGATGGTGGAGAGCAGGCTGACATATCCTACAAATTTATACTTTCTGAATATTTTGGAGGAGAGTGTCCTCTTCTGTTGTTATAGAACTCGGTATTTTCATCTCAGTGTCCATCCCGTACAGAGAGCATTGTTTTTATTAACTCTAAAGGAGATAAAGGTGAGAGTAAGCGATACATAGTTTATTATCTTTTCAACAATACATTTTTAAATTGTTAGTATAAAAATACTCAGAGTAGTGCCTTATTGTACTTCGCACTTGCTCCTTCCCTAATAGAAAAGCTTAGAAGCCTAGCCTTTTCCCTTACTTTCTTTATTAGCAAAGTTTAAAGGTATCTAATGCCCATTGTTCCTTTATTACCGCGCATGGCCCCCTTAGCAAGCGGTGTGTCCTTCTGTATCCCAAGAGAAACGAGGCAAGGAAGTGTGACGTTAACAGTCTTCTCGTCCTTCCCACGCATTGGCAGCACAGCTTTGGAGCACAAGTGCGTCCATGGTCGGGCACCTGTTTGCCTTGCACGTCTCCTCCTGCTCTTGTACACTCAGAGCCTAGGCCCCAGCTCAGAACCCACCAGCTGCCATTTCCTGATTAAAAAAAAAAAAAAAAAACAGTCCTGCTCCTTGATGCTTTTCACACGAGATCATCTTAGTCTAGTATGTCTGCCTTCCAGCTTTATCCTCCAGAAGAATTCCATCCTTCAAGATCCTGGGCAACTGCCATGTCCTCTATTAAGCCTTGCCTTACTGTCCAAGAATTTTCTCTTGCAAACTCTTCCAGAACCTTTAAGTGCCCTTTGGTTTAGACTTTGTCACATCCCTTTGAAACATCTCCCCCTTAACTTTTAATCTCCTTAAAGGTAGAGTTATATTTATTCTTGGTAGTGATCACTGAGTCTCATCAGTGTCTGACACAATAGGATGCTTAACAATTATTGAAACAGTGTTGGTGTTAAATGAGCACTAAGGACGTAGAATTTCTTAAAGACATGTCTTTGAACAGAATGTAAGCAAGGTGTTACCATTCTTTTATACAGGAAAGTTTGATTCAATAATCAGTGCCTTTTATATGGTAAAGTTTGATTTAATAAGCAAAGTCCAGAGATTATTTTATAATAGTTGCAGGACATGTATTTCAGTATTTGATTCTTAATATTATTAGCTATATAGCAATGAATAATTTAATTTTTTGTTTAAAGAAAATTAGTGCTGTTAATGTTGACACAAAACAGCTGTTGTTAGTTTTGTCATTTAATTTTAAAATGCCCTGTTTGTATAAATATATATAGTCAATAATTGAGTTTATGAAGATTGTATTTCTGAAAAATGTGTATAGGTGACTTTTTGCTAATATGTTATGAGTGTAATTTAATCATTGTTTAATTTATTTTTTTTTTTGGACACAAGCTTCCTCCTCTTCAGAAATATCTGGTAGGCAACTACTTTTAATAAAACAAATGTTACCTTTATATTTATTTATTTGGTTGTTTGCAAGTTTTTATTTTCTTCATAAAGTTGTGTTTCATTAAATATATTTACTTAATAAAATTTTTGACAAAGCTGATTCTTTGTTTAAAATATTTTTCATGAAGAAAATACCATGTTAGTTTTGGGTTTATATGATCAAAGCAGGTACAGTTTCTTAAGTGATATTTGGAAACAATAAATAAAATACCATAAAGCAAAGGAAGTTGTACCGGGTATCAGAAAACAAATTATTACAAACCACTTGTTAGATTACCAAGATTAAGGAGTGGTTGTTGAAAAGAAAAAGTATATATATATATATATATATATATATATATATATATATATATATAAAACATGCATATATGTGTATGCACACACATATATATATAATTGTAGGCTTTGAATAATATTGCTAACATTTTAAGTATTTGCTCTAGGAATTTTTAATCTATTTCATTCTATTTTCTGTTTCTATTTTTTGGGCATATGTAAAATAAAAGTGAATTAAAGTTGTGCTTTTTTTGCAACAAAGATGTAAAGAAAGAGGTAAAAAGACCATGAAGTCCTATTTATAAATAACAGATATACAAGATGGACAGAAAGATACCAGAATTAAGTAGTATTTTTATGTACTTGTGGAAATGCATAAAATTGCCTCTTAGGTCTTCTTCCTTTGTCTTATGATTATGAGTGAATGCTCCTGTAAGAAAACATGAATTTCTCAATTCCTTAGTGTTTTCATTTCTTTTAGGATGCAATATGATAGACTTTTAGTGATGCAAACAAAAGAGAAAATTCGCTTATTTGGAAGATAAACACAATTGTAAATTAACAGTCCTGGAATAAATTGAGTTAATTTTGGTGTGTCCTTCTCATTTTGGGACCTGGTTTGTCTCGTTATTAACAAGTAGAAGAACAAAACATTTTTTAAAGAAAATTTATTTTTGAGACATTTTTCCCAAGTAATTAATCTGATAGATGCTTTGAGGTTAAGTATCCATGATCACAAAACAAATATATATTACAGCCAATTTTCTGAGCATACGTCATACTCCAAAAACATGGTTATTTCATGCTTTCACCATGGTTTAAGATAATTGAATATAAATAAATATACATACAATAGAACATAAAAATTTTGAAAAATGAAAGCCACAAAGTATATAGTTCTATATGTTTTATGAAGAACTCTTTATTGACTGTACAGTGTTTAAATCTGGTTATCTCTCCAATCTCTTGTTTTGCTAAATAACTGTTAATATCTTATGTCAGAAGATAGCGATTTTAAAAATAACTAGAAAACAGCACATAGAAGTCCACCACTGCGTAAAAATAATAAAATGTGGTTCTGGTATCTAGCATATTGTGTAATATTTTGTTTGTGCTATTTGTCTTTTGTTATAAAATGCATATTTTACTAACATGTCTTAACAGTGAATTCATTGTGTTTGCCTTCATGTCTAAATAGCACATATGTATATTGGAGGCCCTGTGAACTTGTGTATAGTTTCATATGACAGAAGCAGGGGTGAGGAGCAGCAGCATTTCCTGCTGCAGTTACTGGATGACATTATAGTTTCTAGACAACCTTATTCTAAAAGGAAATTTCTTTATATGTTAAAATAATTCATAAAGTTTAGTATTTACTATTTTTGATTAATGACACATTTTAATAGTTTTCACATGAAATCTTACTAGGATCTGTTATTTACTCTCTCTCTCTCTCTCTCTCTCTCTCTCTCTCTCTCTCTCTCTCCCCCCCCCTCCCTCCCTCTCTCCCTCTCTCCCTCTCTCCCTCTCTCCTTCTCTCTCTCTCTTTCTCTCTTCAGTCCTGGAGATTAAAGACAGAACCTTTGTACTACCCTGCCTCCCCAGCCCTTTTTAATTTTGAGACAAGTCTTCACTGAGTTGTTAAATTAATTGCCTAAACTGGGCTCCAACTTTTAATCCTCCTGCCTCAGACTCCCAAGAATGCTAGCATTATAGACATGAGCCAGCATACCCAACTCTAATTCTCAGAATGTTTATGAGTAAAGATAATATTTCAGATGATCTTTTGCATACTCTGTTAGTGAATAAAGTTAAGTAGCACCAGAAATATTTTCTTATAGCTTATCACCAGGCAAGGAAAAGAAAGTTTTTCAACTTAACCATGTCTGGCAAATACTGCCATTCATCCGTTGGTTAGCTATTTTTTTCTTCATTCTAAGTCTACTTAGCATGGGCTGACAGAGCTGAAAACAAGATTCTAGAGATTTTTTTTTTCTCCTTTTGAGTTTCTTCCTTGTCTACAAGCTAACTGCACTCAATGTAGGCATTTGGAGAGCTTACACTGCAACTTGATGTGCAAGTCCTGTGTATAATAGGTAACAAAATATTTTTTAAAAGAAATTAGAGGTATATTTTGAAACTCAGTCTGTGGTTTCTTAAAAGCCATGGTTACATTTTGTAATAAAGTGTCTTTTTGTATTTTGTTTTATAGCTGCCATTTCCAAGTCACAAACGTGTGTAGAACCAGTTATTGCCTCACAGAAAATGTTGCATATAAAACTTCTTCATTTATAACCAGCACATTAACTTTTAGACATAAGATGACTAAAATCATTCCAAACTTTGAGAAAATGTAAAAATGGTCCACCCCTGGTGGAATTAGACCAACTTGGATAATTAGGTGCAGCTATTTGGTTTACTGTCTTGATGCATGCCATTTTTGCACAACAGGAAGGTTCATATTTTTTCTTCCCATTTTATTGATATGTATAAGTACAAAATTTAAGGTTTACAGTGGAGTTTAGCATTTTGTGCACTACGTTTCTTGTCAAGGTGACGAGGACATTCCCACTCTCCTTTTGTCCCACCCCCTACCTACCCCTCCCTCCCTTCCTGCCCTATCCCCCTGTTTCACTTTGTTTTTTTAAGTTCCATAAGAGTTGCATCTGGGTCTCTCATATCAGAGAGACCATTCCATGTTTCACCTTCTGCTTCTGACTCACTTCACTAAGCATGATGTTCTCAAGTTTCTTCCATTTGCCCGTAAAAGCCTCCACGCTGTTGGAAATAAATATCCCTTTCAATCCAGCGACAGTCCTCCTGGGAATATATCCAAAAGAGGCCGAAACAACCCATAACAGATATATGTATACCCATGTTCATAGCAGCACAACTAACAATAGCTAAAATATGGAAGTCACCAAAATACCCATCAACAGACCAATGGAAGTTTCATATTTTTAAAAAATTTCTAAAATAGATATTTTGGTAGTAAAGCAATAATGACATTGTATCACAAGTGGTAAAAGAATATTCTCAGAGCTACATAATATGGTGTTACTTAAAAATAACATCTACTTACGATGCCTGTCATCATTTTGAAATAGCAAAACATTTAGAATGTCTGCCGCCTTTTTGGCTAGTTACAGTGTTTTGTCAAAGGTTTTACGTTGCACGTTAAGGGGGAACTGTAATGTGCATCTTAAAATGCTTCACTTCCTGCCACCCCATGATTCGGGAGCCTAAGGAATCTGGGAGCCCTCCCTTTTCACTTTTGTTTCTATCTTTTCCTCAACGTAAACATTATTCACGATTTCTAAAGCAGTTGCTGATGCACCTGTCCAGTTTCACTTTGTCTTCTCCAGCTTCTTCCAATTTCAAAACTATTTAAGTCCCACTTTTTGCCATTTTCTTCTTCATTTGACGGTTCAAATGGAGGAATATTGGGAGCTTTCTAAACAAAAAGAAACACAAATAGTTCTTGGCTAAGAAAAATAATATGTCCTGTTAATGTCATTTTATTTGTTTGGATTTTTTTCTATTATTAAAAGTTGTTTTGAGAACAGAAGCCATTGTTTTATGGTTTGGGGGTTTTGGGTTTTTTTTTTTCTGTTTCTGTTTGTTTGTTTTGCAGTACTGTGAGCTACTTCTCCAATCAATTTTTTATTTTTATTTTGAGTCAAATTCTCACTAGAGCAAGGCTCAAACTTGTAATTCTCTTGCCTTCAGAAACCATTGTTAATATATTTGTAGAAAGACAATGTGAAAAGACTTAATTAAGACATTTAAAATTTCAAACCTCAGCTCTTTAATGTATGTGGCTACTATTGATCTAGCATCTAATATTCTAATTTACTTGGTGTAAATTTTTAATTAGGCCTCAGACATTTAATTTCTACTCCAAATTTAAAATGAAATCTTAAAACTATTTAGATTTTTCTGTCGGTAATTTTTTCCTCTTAAAGGAGACTTCTTCTTTAAGCCTGTGGATAATCCTTATGTGCTTGTTAATTGAAGAATTCTCCTTTTCTCTCTACTGTTAGTAAAGAGACTCAGATCTAATGACATAAATTCTTGTATCTGAAAACAACTTAATCAGAGCCAATTTTTTTTGCAAGTCCACAGTGAAAATTTATTTTCTGCAGGTATTCTAAGTTTCTGTGTTTATAAACTCTGATGTATCATCTCTGTCTTACTTTTTTACAGTCACTCTTTCTTCCCAAATTGATTTCTTTCTTATTACTTTGTGTTTTCAGGAGCAATATTGTTGTTATTAAATTTGAAATTATCCAAGTGATCTCCATATAGAATGATGGGGCTTTTTAGAAATTAGTGAATTGGCTTCTTGTTTCTTTAGAAACACTAAATAGATCTGGAGTGTATCACAGTGGGGAACATATAAACCCTCTGATAGTAGTTGATATAAGTTGATATGTTTTAAGCAAGAATTTTTATATGTAGTATAAATATACTTTTTTGTAATGCAAACATTCTTACAGATTTTATTTTTATATGTATTTTCAGTGAAAGAATTTCTAGCCAAAGCCAAAGAAGACTTTCTCAAAAAGTGGGAAAATCCTCCCCCGGTAAGGAATATGGACACTTTTTCTATAATTTGAATTTTTTGTGTTAAAGTAAAATCATGACTCTTGCCTAAGTAACTTACTACTTCAGATGTTTAAATTTTCATATAACTAAATATAAGCTTAAAATGGAAATAATTCTATAATTCTATATTTTGATAATTTTATGTATACCTAAATTGAAAGAGATTTGCCGTGTAATATTTAAATGTAAGTTGTGATATAATTTCAAGTTACTATGAACTCGTGACATAGTCTAGGTTTTATTAGATTTGAATTATGCTTTTGGTAGAATATGCAAAAATTAGACATTGTGATAAGACACTACACATTGAATAACATGAAACTTGGAAGAAGGAAAGTGACATACTTTTATTATGTACAGGAAAGCAATGACTCACGTAAAGAATTATTCTACTGACTATTAGAGAAGTTTGTTTCCATTATTTGATGGAGGTTATATTAAACATTTCAGTTCGCCTATATTGATAAAGCAAACAATTAAATATTAATTCAGAAAATTAATTCAGCCAGAATTACGAAGGGTTTTTTCCTACAATATAAAGAATCTTAAGTGTGAAATTAAAATGACAAAAACAGATAAACACAGGGTTATTTGCTCTGTTGTACTGATCCCACAAGGCAGGGTTTGATTTTGTACTAGAAAGTTCCCGACCAGTGAACTCCAGCAGGCGTCCAGACTCATTCAGTTCTACAGTTCTCCTGTTGCATCAAAATGTTTTCCTCAAGCTAAGCATTCTATTATAGACTGGCATTAGAAGTGTTTTTCTGAGATTTTCATGAAGCTCTGTAATGAAATTTATTAAATAAATGGGTCAGCACTATGGTGTGTTGCTATTTTGTGCATAATTTGTTCCTAGTAATTTTCATTTTGTTGTGGCAGCAACAAATTCAATAGATTGATGCTTCTGATTCTTTCTCTGAATATTGTAGTCAAAGCCAGAGATGCTTGTGTGTAACAATACATCTATTTACAGAGAAAAAGAATCTGATTATTGTTCTGAGACTAGCTTCTGGTTCTTTGTGGAATTAGAAACTCCTCTTTTCTGGTTATTACTGTTTCAGGTCATACTGCATTATTACAGTGTCAGTAGGGTTTCTCTCATGCTGCTCTTATCTAGTTTGAAAAGCTCGTTAAAGACACAAATGAAATGAAGCAGGGCTCTCTGCAGAAATAACTCAAAGAAAAGTCTCTGATCTCTCAACTTATGTATTCATTTTGATTATAATGCACCAAGACGATACCTTACACGACTACTTCTGGTCAGTGTGTAAATATTAAAATATAGAAATAGATGCCCTTATTTCCTCCTATTACTATTATGCTTCTCTTTGTACTATAATTGTTTTTTCTCCTATAAGATCCTTTCTTGTTTAAGGAGGACATAAGAGATGATAAGTTAGAATCTGAATATTCTGTATTTCTACATGGATAGTAATAAATTATCTATTTGCATTATGTATTATTAAAGTGATTGTAATTACAGTATTATGAGAATTTATTATTTTCCTTTTCATGCATACGTAGAGTAATGCTGGGCTCGAGGATTTTGAAAGGAAAAAGACTCTTGGAACCGGTTCATTTGGAAGAGTCATGTTGGTGAAGCATAAAGCCACTGAGCAGTACTACGCCATGAAGATCTTAGATAAGCAGAAGGTTAGTGTTCCTCATTTTTGCTTGCAGGGTAGATTTCAGTTCTATCAGCTAGACTTCTAAATGTGTGCAGTATGATGGGTTCCCATTAACACCTTCACATAATTTTACCATTGTATTGATTTTTCCATTCTTTTCTTTGCTCCCCAAGACTTTCTTATCCACAATCTGAACTCTTTCCTAGGCTCTGTACTCCTAGTTGGCATAGAGTGAGAATGATGCTCTTGAAGATCCTTTAATTCCCCCATTTTTAAGTGAAGTTATTGAATCTCAAAGAGAGTAGGCAATTCATGCTTGTGTTGGTAGCACAACAACAAAATGCTTTAGATTCAACTTTTTATTAAACCTGTTATTAAAATGAAATTTCTGGATAGCATATGGTATTTTGTTACCTTGTTGAAAGGAATATATAGAATATGCTTTCCTGACAAAATGTTGATAAGATTACAAAGTATATCTTCTTATGATTTCAAGTATTTAGAGAAGTTTTTGTTACTTTTTTTTGCCACAGCAGTGACTTGGTAAGTAAACTAGTGAGCCGATTACCTCATGATGAATCATGGCAAACAAGTATTTCCCAGAAGAAAAACTGCCATTTATATCATTTCTATTACTACAGTATTCTGAACCTACACTTATTTAGGACAAAGAACTATATTCTGATCTTTTTCAAATTGATTTAATTTGCCAAATTTGAGCAATAAAATAATGCTCCATTGTAAGTAACTCCCTTTTCTATAAATACAATCACACGAATCTTTCAACTCAGAAAATTTGGCTTCTCTCACCTTAGAGGGGATGAAATAAAGGAGAAAAACCTTAAATAGAGGCTGAAGGGCTTGTGTTTCTTCACTCCATACTGTGTGTCAGCCACTTCAGATACATATTGTAGCAGTGCATCTCCACAGATTTGTGAGACATTAATCTCCTTTTAAGCCATTAGCTATGTAAGTAATTTTTTCCGAAGTCAAACTAATAAGTTGAACCAAGAACTTGATCTAGGTTTGCCTGATTTCTGTATCGTTCTATTCCTTGTTAATTTTTCTTTGAAATGTATTTATCTCTAAGGTTTTTTTCTAAACTGCCTCCTAGTTTATGTCCTAATTCACTTCAGCCGGTCTTTTATAGTAACATGATTTTGGGGGCTTTTTCCCCATTTGATTGATATGTATAAGTGCAAAATTTAAGGTTTACAATGAAGTTTAGCATTTTGTGCACCTGTGTATCTTGTCAAGGTGACAAGGACTTTCCCTCTCTCCTTTTGTCCCTCCCCCTACCCACGTTTTCCTCCCTCCCTCCCCCGCCTTACCCCCCTGTTTCACTTTGTTTTTCATTTTAAGTTCCATAAGAGTTGTGATCTGGGGCTCTCATATCAGAGAGACCATTTGATGTGGTAAAATGATTTTTGTAAATTCAAAGTTTTCACTACTACTAATTTATTCTTCTGACTTCCAACAAAATTTTTGTACTCTCTCATACCATTCTCCTCACAGGTCAAAAAGCTTTAGTATACTTATTAAATGAACTCATCCTACTCATAATGCAGCCCACCTCCCAACTCTTCATGGTTTTCTTACAGACTCCATTGTAGTCCCTTATCTTATACCATTTCCCACATAATCTTAATGTTCCACTTTCCTGACCTGAAACTTGACTCATAGACTTATATAATGTCTCTGTTGGGTAGTGGAGGAGACGGTAGATGGCATGTCTTCCTAATAACTCACGTTTGACTGTAAAAATTCAGCTGATAACAAACTACTTATGCTTTAAATCTATTTATTTAAATTGACAGAAATATTAAGTATATATAAATTTCGTGGTTTTGAAATTTAATTATAGACTACATTTCCAAGGATACTTGTTAGCTTTCCAATGCTATTTAATAATATTTCATTGCCAGATGTTTGTCCTAAGGAAATCCAAATGAAACTACCACTCAGTCTTACCTTTGTAAGTTCTCCTCTTATGGGTTTGGTTCTGGATACTCACCCCCCTCCCGCTTCCTTCAGTGTCTTTCTCTGCCCCTTATTGTCTGTCTGTCCGTTGAGACTCAGCTCAACCCTGGCCTTTTAAAGTAGATTATTAAAATAAGTGACATTAGTTAAGTCTGTTTTATGTGGTAGGTGCTATATTCATCTCTTGGCATATATTAGACCATGTGCTATGTCTAAAATAGGTATTATTATCAATATCTTAGAGATGAAGAAACTGATACTCAATTATATACTTTACCTCAAATGACTATTTTCTCTTCTGGCAACTTATATAATAACTCTTACTTGTCAGTTATTCACATATTATTGTTAACATATTCATACATCCTACTTTCAACTCGATTCTACGTAGCAGGGAACTTAACATTTTCTTGTCCTTCTTTCTCTTAACTCCAATTAGTATCCCTTATATGTAGGTATGCGTGTTTGAAAGTAGATTCAAATTTAAAGTTCAACTTTTAAAACTTGTTAATTTAAAAATCTGTTAGCTTTGGCTAGTAATGCTTGACACACAATACAGATATACCTTGAATTTCTTTCTATCTTTAATTGTGTTATGTCCCACATACACATAGGTACCCTTGGTCTGTAATGAACACAGACTCACTGTTGTGGTTTTCCTCAGTTATTTCTCAAGCCAACACATTGTTTATGTCTAATTAAAAACTTGCTATAAATACAAAGCAACAGTAATTTTCCAGCTCATGTTTATAATATAAAAATATAGGCTCACTAGTTTTGTAACTAGTAAAAACTGTGTACAATGGTGACCCAGTTGTTTCATCTTACAGATTTTTATAACCTTGAGACTAAAGGAGTTGAAATAATATAAGTTTGCAAAACTGGTTTAATAGGAGGCCTAGCTTAGAACATAGATCTTCTGACTTCTAGTACATTACTCTTTTTTTAGTATTATTTGTATACTCATAATTTTATACATTATATCAATAAGTGGTATCTTTAATTGTAAGTCTGATTCTTATTTAGGTTGACTTCTGTATCTAAACCTCATTACTAATTGCTAGCCCCTACCGAGGAAGAATGCCAAATTCTAATAATTTATACATATACAAGACAATTATTTATGCCTCTGTCTTAGGTACTTTTTGACTGCTGGGACAAAATACTCAACATCCACAACTTAAAGGAGGAAAGATTTTTTTTTTTTAGCTCACAGTTTCAGAAAGGCTCACACAGTCCATTCATGACTGCTAGCAGTGGTGGATATACAGGGCAGAATCTGGAGAGCTGCTCTTGGCACTGCAGACAGAAAGCCAAAAAAGTGATGCCTGCAGACTCAGGCAAGGCTAGAACTTTACCAAGAAGAAACTGTAACAGTGTTTCTTCTTCCTTCCTTTAATAACTTCAGGCTGTCACAACTGAAAGCTCTGCCCTGGGTGCCCCAGTCCAAACATGTTGACATAATCCCTCCAGGCACCCACACCTTCCAACCAGGCCCTTCTTCCCAATAGCACATGGTTTCTTAGTAACACTACAACATCCAAATGCATGAGGCTTATGGGAAATGCTCCAGATCCAAACCATAGCGTTCCAACCATGGCCCCCAAAAGACTAATGTCACCCTCTTGGGCAAAATACATTTAGTCCTTCTCTGAGATTTACCGAGGTCTTAACAATTCCAGCACTGCTAAAAAGTCCAAGTCCAAAGTTTCCTCCAAGACTCAAGGCAGACTCTTAGCTGTGTGACCCAATGAAAATCAAAGAAAAATTAAGTGCTTTCATCATACAATGGCACAAAGTAAACATTCTCATTTCAAAAGGGAATATTAGGAGCATAGAAAGCAAGGAAACCAAACAAGCTCATAATCTAGGAGGGCAAGAGTGAAATCCTATACCTCTGTGTTTAGGACTGTGGTGAGATGTGAGCTGCGAAGGACCTGGGTGGCCTTGGCCCTACAGCATTGCTTTTGGCTGCAAACCCCATAGCTTCTGGGCTGGCTCTGCTCATACCCTGTGGCTCTGCTTTGCTTGGATCTCCAGAAATGGGCTGGTTCGACTGTATGAGACCTTCTGAAACTAAAGAGATCTTCCCTCCCTTAAGTTCTGGATTTGAGTGTTTTATCCCAGCAACAAATAAGTAACTGAGACAGTGTCCTTACTTATGCTACCTTCGCTTTAATTCAAAAGAGAACTGCATTTGGAATAAAATCACAATCATCTTGAAGTTAAGAGAAATCATTTTCCCCTCTTAATGTAAAAGCTTGATTGATCATAAATGACCTATTTGTTAAAAAACACAGTAATCTTTGGCAGTATTGTGTGTGCCATAATCTGTGTAAACTAAATTTTTAGAATTTATAACTATCTTATTTATTATATGATAAATATATTGTTCATTTTTACCCACGGTTTTTCAATTTCTGGCTTTTCTCTGATCCCTATTTTCCTTACTTATGTCCTGAAATATTTAAAAATTAATATGTATTCGTTGAAATGATATAGTGATCTGATTGTAAGTCAGTAGGAGCCAAAGATTTTCATTATTAATGTCTTAAATAATTTTTATGGGTCTGGTTCTTGTTCTTTCTTAAGATCTTGCATCTTGAGCTAATATGTAGCTGATTTTCTTAAGACCAAAGTTGAACCTGTACTGTTTTATTTTTTCACTTGAATCTTATAAGGTTGAGAGTTATCATCTGTATCTAAGCCTAGCAATTTTGCTTATCCAAATTTATTATTACATATAAAGCATCTTGTTTTTTTAAATTTGGTAACTTTTAAATATCATTTAAATACTCTAAAAATTACATTTGTCTCAATTACAGGTTGTTAAGCTGAAGCAAATAGAGCATACCTTGAATGAGAAAAGAATATTACAGGCAGTGAATTTTCCTTTTCTGGTGCGACTGGAGTATTCTTTTAAGGTAAATTTTGTTAATGTCTAAATAAGCCAATGTCAACCTGATACAGAGTTTTGAATATGAAAATATACGGGGCAGAGTCATGACAGAAAGGTATAGGACTCCCTAGAAGCTGAAATTATGGACCCTGAAGTAGCAAAACTTGTAAGAAATAAAAAAAGTGGAGCTAGTGGCCAGCGGACTCAAACAAGATATGCTTACACAAATGCAATACATAATCAGTAAGTTCAAGGAATATTTAATCAAACAACAGTCTTAATAGATAAAGAAGACATCAAATAAAAGAATCAATAAATGAAGGAACACTTAAGTAGAGAAGTAGAAATAATGAAAGGATTCCAAGCTGAATGCTAGGATGTGAAAATCTCACATGAAAACATGAGACAATAGTTTAAGCATTTTGAAGACAGAATAACAGATCTTGAAAATAAGTTTGACAAATTGGATCATACAGTCAATGATGACCAAAAAGTAATAAAAGAAAGAGATTGGATATAATACCTGATGAACACCTCAAAGAGAAACAACCTCATGATTATGGGAATGCAAGAGAAAATGGAGGACAACACAAAGGTCTAAGCTGAAATTTCCCAAGTCTGGGAAAAGTAATTGACGTTGAACTACTGCACACGTACAGAACACCACATAAGCTTGACTAGAGAAAAGCCTCTCCATAACACACTATAACTGAAATCCTAGGTACTCAGCACAAAGAGAAAATACCAAAAGCTGCAAGAGAAAAACAGAAAGTAACCTAAGTAGACAGACCATCAGAAAACCTACAGACTGCTCAACACAGACCTTAAAGGTCAGGAGGTCTTTGAGAGAAATCATTCCAAAGCCAAAAGAAAGTAAGTCCAAACCCAAACTGTTATGCCCAGCAAAATTATCCTTCAAAATAGAAAAGTTAAAAACTTCTACCAGCACTTAAGGAAAACACTTAAAGAAATTTTAGACAAGGGTCTAATAAATAGAATATACAATGAAGTAAGAAAAAATTCAAAGACCAAATTTTAAAATGAGCAAGTGAAATGAATAGACATTATCAAATGTACAAATGGCCAGCAAATACAAGAAGAAATATTCAGCATCCTTAGAAATACAGATCAAAATGACACTGAGATATCATTTTACCCCAGTGAGAATGGCTTCTACAATATTAAGTACTTAAAAAATAATAGATTCTGGCAAGGATATATGGAGGAAGGAACTCTGTTACATAGCTTGTGGGACTGTAAACTGGTCCAACCATTCTGGATAGCAATATGAAGATTCCTCAAAAAGCTGAAAGTAAATGCCATTTCACCCAGCAATATCTCTTCTGGATGTCATTCCAAAAGAGTTAAAAGCACTATATAACAGAGATGCATGTGTGCCCATGTTTATATTCATCAACAGACCAATGGAAAAGAAAATTTAGTACACATATCTAATGGAGTCCTATTCTGATCATTTGCAGGCAACTGAATGTAACTTGAGACCATTATGCTTAGTGAAATGAATCAGACTCAGATTAAATATCACATGATCTCTCTAATATGAGAAACCTAGATTATAAGTAAATAATAGAGTCAAGCAGGGGAGTTGATGGGAATCAGGTTGGGATTGGCAGAGTGAGAGAGGGGGGAAAGCAAAGTGAAGCCGAAGCCGTATGTTTGCGCCCAAAGCTCTCAGGTGTAACCATTGTGTATCACAGATACAAATTAATAACAAAGTGAGGGGAAAATGAAAAGCTGTAATGGAATTCTAAATCCAGATAATAAAACTAGAGAATATAAATACTGAACAAGAAACATCTTTAGATTTTTATGTAACCAAACCCTATTTTGCTTATAAGCTTACTTAGCCTTGGAAAATGTATGTTTTTCCAGAAATGGTTGTTCAAGATGATATGTTTTATATTTCATGGGAAGTTATTAAAAACTCAGATGCTTTAGTGATTCAGAAACATATCTTGTAATAGTTCTCTGCACTCATGCAAATGCCTCTGGTAAGCACATCCACTTCTAAACACTTTACTCATGATCCCATCATTACACTGCGTAGTGCTTTGTATCCCCTTTTCTCTGTATAAACAAGGCACAGCAGCCTTTGTTCTGCTATTCGAGTGTCTGATGAAGCAAGAAAGGTTTATTCTTCAAACTGGCAGCTCTTCAGTTCTTCAGAATAACACTCAGCATCTCTCTGCACTGTTGAACTACATGAAATGTTTTAACCTTGTTTACACCTTTGTTCTTTAAGTCTAGCTAAGACTTATATATATTTAAGGTATTAAAACTATCAATCTCTTAGACATAAAAGGGAAATTCTTATGCAGTTTCTCAGATTAATTTTTTAACATCGTTCCTTTACATATGTTGTAGCATTATGCCTTTACCTCAGTGTTTACTTGTCTGAGACCTGAATGTTGCCAGCAAGAGCGGAACAGCAAATTCCAAGACAATATATGGCAAGAACACTGGGAGGAGGGGAGAATGAGTAACCCAGGATAGAAGAGCTGAAGCGCTTTCCATTTTTTCTCTTCTTGCTGATTTTATTAATCTATCAAGTGGATTTTCCTAGTTGAGCATAGTAAATATTGACAATCTTAAAATATTTTTACCTAGATTTCTTAATTTGGACTTGCTTCCTTTTGCTCGTTCGTAGGATAATTCTAATTTATACATGGTTATGGAATATGTCCCTGGTGGTGAAATGTTTTCGCATCTGAGAAGAATCGGAAGGTTCAGGTAACTAATGTTTTTCCTCGCCCCAAGTCTCCCTATGCTGTTTGTTTCAAACTATAATTTTAAGTTAACATCAGTGGCAGAATTTCACTTAATTAAATTAACTAATAGTTTAGGTATTTGAGGCATTGGGTGGAAATATTAGCAAGAGGCCATGGCAGATGTGAGTTTTAAAAATCAAATAAAAGCAATATGATGCCAATTTGAATATTTTACCATTGCTGGACATTAGGAGATTATTTAGTTTCCCAAAAATGTAAAAATTAATTGTATTTTTAATGCTAATGTTTATAAACAAATAATATTTGAGATACATGTATATAACATAAAATGATATGTAGTAATAATGTTTGATACAGGTTTTTATGAATATAAAGATGAGAAAAGACTATATATAGAAATAATATGAGGGCTGGACAGATGGCACAGCGGTTAAAGCACATACCTAGCAAGCTCAGCACCCTGGATTCAATTCTGCAGTACCACATAAATTGGGCATGGTGGCACACACTTGTAATCTCAGCACTCAGGAGACTGAGGCAGGAGGATTACCATGAAGCCACAGTTACCCTGAGCTGCAAAGACCAGCCTAGTTACAGAGCAAGACCCTGTCTCAAAAAAAAAGGAAATAATATGAGTGCTATTATTGTGTTACAACTAGGAAAATATGCTTTTCATAAATTTTATTCTTAAATTTTTTGTTTTGTTGAGTTTTAAATATATATTTATATAATTTCATAGATTATACTTTATTATTTTATTACTAATAAGATCTCAATTATTTTAAAATGTTATAGATTTTACTCATTTTATCAGTGTTTAGTAGCTCAGACTACTACTGTTAGTTAATAATTTGTAATAGACTAAAGTTAAAACAGGAGCAGGGCTAGTTTCACTCAGTATACAAGAGTTAAATTAAACATGAGAATTGGCTCAAGTAAGATTGATGGTGGTAGAGAGAGACCATCACAAGATAATGTCAAATCACAGGCAGACAATAAAGTTACCCTGGGGCCTAAGTCAAAATTCATTTATTGACCTAGAATGTATAGAACATCTGAAATGTGTCAGAAACTGTGCTAGTGCAAAGTAGCTTATACTTACCTTTCATAATTTTGTTTTATTTCCTGTGTCATCCTGCTCTCATCCTACACCTTGTCCAAGCAAGTCTAGAATTCTCATGTTGCTGTATAATTCTTCAGTGTTTACACTTATGTACCATACCTAAACCTGCTCTCAAAAATATTTTGTCCTTTTTTCTGTGATTGCCTACTTCTTTTTTTTTTTTTTTTGCAACTCTGCATATATCTTTAATACTTGACATGTACTACAAGGAAAGGATGTTGACTGAATTACATGTACACTCCAAATATTGCTTATTCCCACCTTAGAAACGTTGAGGCAAAAGAATTCAAGATATTATTTATCACGGGTAGTCAGAGTCAGTGGAGTCATTATGACACCCAACTATAAAATTTTTAGTTTGGAAGTTGCCACAGCTTTAAACTTTTCCTTATCTCTTTCTGTATTTCCTTTCATAGTAAGTAGAAATATACAGTAACAAACTGCATTTAGAACAGTTTGCTTTCATATGTCGAATAGTTGATTATATATATATATATATATATACACATATGTTTATATTTCTTCAAGCAAACATCAGTGTGTGCAAATAAATATTCAAGATTCTGAGTCTATTTACAGATGAATAAAGGATTTCCCAAGTCAAATGTTCCCATGTTTAAGGACACAGGTTGCAGCTATTGGGAAGAAGTCTGCCAGTCTCTAATTACAATATTCTCCCTATTATGTTGTCATTTGACAGGAGATATAGATTATTACAGTGTTGGATTGGGGCTAAAATTGGAACAGTGTTATATTATAAAATGTTGCCCCAAAAAGATATTTTTCTTTTTATATTAATTCATACTAGAAATATCAACTGAGCATCTGATGTGAAAAATCTAGTAACAAGCAAAAGGAGTAATATATATATATATATATACATACACATATGTATTTTACATATGTGTATGTAAATTTTTTGAAATTTCTAGTGCTGCCAGATCAAAATTATGTCATCCATCTTAGAGAAATCTTATTAAAAGTTCAGGTTGCTACAAATCTGAAAGTTACTGCAACTTAAGCAATTTATCAAAATTCAATGAATGTAATAGAAAATCAGAAATTCTAACTAGCAAATTAATATATGTTTTGGAGTAATGCTCAAATAGTAGCATTAAAATTACATTTATCTGTCAAAATTACAATGATACCTAGACATAACCTATGCATGTAGGAATTAGGCATGTTTACAGAAATCTACAGATTTCAACTGTATCTATGTGTCTGTGCAAGCATGCACAGTAATAGATTTAGAAATCCATTTGCTGTGATTGTATATTTGGGTTGGAATACACAGATTATGCACATTTTTATTTTTCATGATATTTTATAATGTTTTTCCATAATGAGTCATGCTGTAAAAGGAGCTATTCAAAATATGTAAAATAACATTATCTTTATACTGAAGCAGTTAAAAAAGCTTTGTGTAGTGAAGTTCTTTTAAGGATTTGAAATTTGTGAGAAAAGAAACTGTGTTCAATGTTGTTACCCACAGCAGTGGTTCTGGTAGACTACCCAGTGGGCACGTCGCTTTCAGTCATCCTCAGCACTGACGTGGTTCTAAGGACATCACTATCTTCTAAGACAGGCAATAATAATTTACAACAAGATGACTTTTAAGATTTCATCTTTGTTCATGTTATATTATATTAGCCTATATTTCATTTTGTGGGTAGAGTACTAGGGATATATCTTCACACTCAGCTACATTCCTAGCCATGTTTATTTTGAAACAGGATCTCAATAAATAACTAAATTGCTCAGGCTGAACTAGAACTGATGATCCTCACTTGTCAGCTTGTTAGAGTGCTGGAGTTATAGGCACACGC